>CM035407.1:206749437-206814437 GCA_020310875.1 Ceratopteris richardii | reverse complement strand
TCTCATCATAGTCAATACCATATGTCTGAGCAAACCCTTTTACAACAAGTCTAGCTTTGTACCTAGACACACTTCCATCTGCAAATCTCTTTGTGTTATAGACCCATTTGCATCCAATGATCTTCTGGCTATTTGGCTTTGGAACTTCTATACTTCTAAGCTCTTTCGCAAGAACTCCTTGAAGACATGACACATGAGCCTTTGGAATGTTGCAGGTGCATTAGTGAGACCAAATGGCATCACACAAAATGCAAAGATTCCCCATTCTGTGGCAAAAGCCATTTTGTGTTGATCTTCGGGGGCAATGGCTACTTGGTTGTAGCCTAAAAATCCATCAAGGAAGCTATAAACTTCCTTGCCTGCAACACGCTCCAATAAATGTTCAGTGATAGGAAGTGGATAACTATCTCGAATCGTAGCAGCATTAACTTTTTTAAGGTTAATACACACTCGCAACATTAACTTTTTTAAGGTTAATACACACTCGCAAGTTTCCATTCTTCTTGGGCACCACTACAATGGGGGACACCCATTCAGTATGCTCAATCTCATAGATGAATCCAGCTTCAATCAACCTACCGATTTCTTCTTTTATTTTAGCTGCATAAGTGTCATTATATGTGTAGGGCTTTTGTTTGGTGGGTTTGGCATCAGTAGTCATGGGGATCGTATGAGATCAAATTTTTGGATCTACTCCCTTCAAATCTCTATAGTGCCATGCAAACACATCCCTATATTCCTTTAATAGAGCTACAAGCTCTACTTCTTCTTTTGCACTTAGGTCATCTCCTATGTATGTACATCGTTCTTCGTTCCCTTCAATGGTTACAACAATTTTTTTGGTCTTCTCTTTATTATCATATGCTTCTCCTATGATGGCCTCTCTCTTAGGCATTCGTACCAAAATTTTTCGATGTTCAACTTCATATTTCTTGAAATTTTTTGGTACTTCAAACAATGATTCCTCCTCTTCTTGTTTCACTGCTTTTCGTTTCTTTTTCTTTTGACCTCCTTCACTTCCATCCTTTGAATTTACCGTTTTAATGCTTGTGAGAGGTTCTTCTTCTTTTTGGGTTAACACTCCTATGTCTTCTAAATAGTGATCCTCTGAGTCAAAGTAAGTATCCATCACAATGGATTCTAGATCATCTTCATTCTCTTCTTCTTCTATGACCTCACTAGGATCACACTCTTCCAACAAGGGCTGACACATGAACACGGAAATATCATAACCCTCCTCATCACAATGAGGTGTCCATTGTTCTTCATTGATTGCAATGTCCATGGTAGCTAAGATTTCTGCCCAACCATGAGGCTCAAATTCCTCATCTGAAAAAATCATCAGTGTATAGGCTGGGTCTTTAATTGGTCTATCTCCTAGGGGAGTTCCTTCTTCTCTCGCGTTTAGGCGCTTTTCCTCTTCCTCTGTGACCTTGAACATCCACAAGTGAGTATCTTCATGCAGCCAAGATGGATCAGGTGAACTTCCAGAATGCACAGAGATAGAATCTTCTTTCGCTTTGTGGATAGGATTCCACTGTAGAGGTGGTACATCTCTGAAGGTGTAATCCTTCAAATTGACCTTGATGGTGACCCCTAAGTGTTGTAAGTACAAGGAGTTGGTTCCCCAATCTTGCACTATTTGCAATTGTCGTAGGAAGGGTCTTCCTAGGATCATCTCGTAGACATTATTTTTTTCAAAGTCACATATAGCAAATGTATGTTCAAACTCTACACCACAAGTGGTTAGAGTTATCCCTTCGAGCAATCCTAGAGGTCTTTGAAAATGACCGTCTGCCATTTGAAGCTTCATCCTAGTTGGTCTTAATGTGGGTTTGCCCCATCGCTTCCACAAGGAAGTGGTCACAATAGCAACACCAACACCCGAATCTATGATTGCTTTGGTTGTGTAACCTTGGTAGGTGATCGGAAGATAAGTATTACCTTCTTCACCTTCACTCATGTTCCCTATCTTGTCTAGAGGTATCTCTGGAACTTTTTGCTTAGAGCTTGCTTTTGGCATATTGGAATCAAGTTCTGAAACCTGATCCTTCACATGATTCCATAGCTCGGGTTTTGCTTTGAATAGCTCTTCCACAGTGAGATGACACTGAACCTTAGTGTTCTTCACGACATCAGTGTTTTTTGGAGCCACTAAGTCCTCATTTCTTACCAATATTGTGGGAGTTCTAATCTGGAGAGACTCAGATTACCATGGGCCTGTGAATTGTGGCAACTCTTGTAAAGAAATTAGATTCAAAATCTAATCTTTCATCTTCATGTTGCTCTATTTGGTCTCCATAGATAGAAGGAATGTCTTGGGGAAATTGATCATGAAGATCATCAATCTCAGGAATAGGAGGGGGATTACCCTTCTCCTTGGCCCATTTCTCTTCTTGTATTTCCCGCAAGAACTCTTGAGAGTACTGTTGCATTGAAAGAGGTGTTCCATCATCCACGGAATCAGGAACAAAATCTTTCCTTGGTGGTGAGCTTTCTCTTTCAACAACCAGTTGAGCCTGTGGAGGTAAAGAAACCTGTGGCTTGTTTACCAACTGCTCTAATCATTCTAATAAGCCTTGGAAATGCAAATTTGGCTTGATAGAGTTTGTCTGATTGAACTTTTCACTAGTCTCAAGCATAGCTTGAGCTACTTCTACCATTTTCATGCACATTTTTATTCGTTCAATCTCTAAGTCTGCTCTAGGGTAACTCTTGTCCAGGTTTGCAGTTGTTGGCCCTTCTTGAAGACGAGCCTAGTAGGCCTTGAACATCATGTCCAAGCCTTCTGGGGTTGGATCTGCGAGAACAGACCCTGATTGCGATCTATTTACAATGGGTGGTGGGATGGAATTAGGTGGTGTGGATGGACGTTCGGCATGCAAGGGGCTTTGAGATGCCATGTCTTCTATTTTTGTTTTGGCGTCTTTCAGGCTTTCTTCTATTTCAGATAACTTTTTATTCCACTTGCGATTGGTTCTCTCCCTGGTGTCTTTCCATGTTCTTGCTTTCCTTTTGCTAGGCTCTCCTGAGTCACTTGTCTGTGACTGCTCAGCCAGTTTATCCTGTTTTAATGCTTGTGCCCTAGTAACTACCTGTAAGGGAGCCACGTTACTACTACTTGCACTTGACTCCGACACTAATCCTACCACATTAATTGGTGTAACCTTGGGCGCACTAGAGGGATTCCTAGGACACTCTCTTGGAAGATGTTCCTTGCCGCACTCAGGACAAAATCCCTGTATTGTGATGTTCTATCCTTGTCTGGGAGTCAGTGAGTGGGGACATTCACGAATGAAATGGTCACCCTGACATCTAAAACATGGTCCTCTAGGGGCTTGTGGTCTTACTTGTCTCACTTGGGGCCTAGGATTAGGATTCGTATACATGACATTGGAGTATTCTGGCTCCCAATTTTGTTCCATCGGTGGTGTCTCATATTGATATGGAGAAGTCTCACTTTGCTCAGGTGACTCTATGTAATAAGCATGTGGACTACCTTCATGGGAGTAGTCTGAATTATGAGCATGAGAGTCATTTTTTGAGACCAAAAGGGTTAGTGGCACCAATGCTCTATTAGGGTTCTCCTCCGCCATCGTATACTTAACTGGAATCACATTGGCAGGAGTTGGTGGTTGGTTTCCCAGGACTGGTTGTGGCCTGTATGGTGTCTGATATTGTTGTTGTGGCCTGTACTATGGCTGTTGGTATTGGTTCTGATATCTACCCTGTTGGTAAAGTTGCTGATAATTTTGTCTGACAGCCTGCCTATTGTATGGACATTCTTGAGCCGTATGATTGGTGTATTTTCTCTCAATGGTGCAATATAGAGCATTAGGATTCCCTTGGGGTTGAGCCATCATCGGGCAAACATTAGCCATGTGGTCTCCTCCGCATGTGTAGCATCGCTTCAATGGGGTGACCCTTGGCATTGGTCTATTTTGAACTCCTAGCCTTTTGGCCACCTGCTCAACTATTTCATCTATCTCAGTGGAGGTTCTAGAGGTATGACTAGTAGAACTATCAGAGTGCTTATAGAGTTTGGACAATTCTAGCTCCTCACCCAAGTTGTCTTCTATGTCTATGCACATCCGCACACACTCTTCTATGGATCTAGGCTCTTTCAAGTACACATATGATCTCAATTTTGTGCTCAGTAAGCCATCTAAAAACAAGGCCACTTGTTTGGCTGCTGTGGGCAATTCCGATATAGGGCATCTTTCCAAGTACTGTCTAAACCTTCTTCCTGGAAGTCGCACTGTTTCTTGGGGTGTCTGCTTGGAGCTGTGGATCAAGGATGATGTGTTATGCCTGATACCATTCTTGGAAAACTCTACAATGAATTCTTCCAGCAGTTGACCTATCTCTCAATAGTTGCGACTATTCAGGGGCTGAAACCAAGCTAAGGTAGTACCCTTAAGAGTCAAACCAAATGCCTGAAACTGGGTGAACAAGTCCTCAACCTGTTCAGCTCTTAACACTTGTTTGAACTCGGCCACATGATCATAAGGATCTCCTGACCCATCAAAATAGTTGTTCATTGTCTTAACCACTTGAGAGGGTCTAAGGGTTCTTGAGTGCTGTCGTGGTCTAGGCAATGGAAAATTATGTTCGTCTCTTTGATGCCTATGTACGCGATGTCTCTCTCTTTCAGGTCTTTCATTTTCAATTCCTGATCGGTCTCTACCCACTGTGTGTGCAAAGCTTACCTCAGGTCTCTCTCTGGTTCTTTCCCTCTGGGTTTCATGAGCCTTGGATGATCCTGCTCCTTGGAGGTCTTGGGAAACATTAGATCTTGATGGAGGGAAAATTGACTCACCTTGCCAAGTGTATGCATGCCTATCCTGCTCTATTACCAAGAACATTTTCTCTGACATGTGATCTAGATAGACAACTTTGCCTGGTATCTCTGGATCCTTGAACTCATAGATGGTGACTATTGGGCTCGGTTGATCTAGCTTGAATCTCCAAAAGTCTTCCTCCGTTTCTCTATTCAAGAATAGCTCTATGCTTTTGTTATCTTAGGAAATCCATTATGGAGTGATCACTCTAGTCAAGATTGACTTACCTCTAGGGGTCTTGGGTTCTCGTCCTAGATCTCCTTGCTCTAGGTCTCCTATCTCGTTCTCAGGAATGATGTTTCCAAACTGATCTGTCCTGTCTGGTAGGTTGGTAACCACATACATGGTTCCTTCCTTATCAATTTATGCACCCTCTTCGAACTTGACCACTGGGTGTTCAAGTCCAAATGGTTGGTCAGGATTTTTGAGCTGGACCACTGATCGTCTCAGGCCATCCTCATAGATGCGAGCACCTAATTGGTTGGTCCTGATATATTCCAATTGTGTCTTATAGGGACCTTTTGGTGTCTGTAAATAGGAAGTACCTGAGCTACGAGTGGGTCTTTCCATGTTGAAGGACATTTCTGAGTCACTTGTGTCGGAACTTAGCACGTAGGGATAAGCACTTAGTTGTTGTGCCCAAGACTTAGCAGCATGGTTTACACTAGCCTCAGAGGATTTAATGCTTTGTCTATCCTCGCATAGGTGTCTACCAGATCTCAGGTTCATAAGCTTTGTCTACAAGTCCAAAATTTCCTCTTGTATTGCTCAAAATCCTTTGGAACTCCTTGGTTTCCTAGTCCTAGTTAAAAAATAGGTTCCGAGGCTTATTTGGGGGCTCAAACGGAGTTTAAAAATTATGAAAATTGGTAGGATGATAGTTCTAATACTCTTCAAACTCGAGGACTCCTCGGCTTGAACAAATGGAGTTACAAAAATGGAAAATGGTATTTACAATGGTTTTTAGTGATAAAAATCACTATTTTTATAGAGATTTCTTTTGAAAATTTGACATGTGCTTCTTGGAGCTCCCTATATGCTCCTTCTTCTTGTGTGTCCACTTTCTTGATGCGCTTCCATGTTTTGTCCTTGACCTTGAGCTTCAACACTGCCCCTACAGGGAATACTATTACATGCGCCAACAACTCCTCTTATCCTGTTATGGGAGTTGGTAAGATCATTTTGACTACTCCTGATGGTAGTTAATTCACTTTGTTAGATGCTTTATTTGTGCCAGGGATCAAGAAGAATCTGTTATCAGTTTCTGCATTAGCCAAGATTGGCTTGGTTGTGAAATTTGTTGATGACAGATGTACAGTTCATGATCTGTCAAACGGCGATGTTATTATTGCTTCTGGCATTTTATGTCATGGGATATATAAGCTCATAGACTATGAAAGATCTGAAAATGATTTGGTATGTGCAGTAAATGATTCTCAGGCTATGTGTTGGCAGCAGTCAGGGAACCGAAGGAGCCACAAGACGAAGAGAGTCGGAGCGAAGGGACAGCACAAGCAGACATGGCAGTCAAAGAAGATCTGGCAAGTAGGCCATCTAAATTTTTCAGACATCAAGGAGCTCAAAGGTATGTATGACAAATCAATAGAGGAAATCCCTACACAAATAGTGATTTTCATCACTAAAAACCATTGTAAATATCATTTCGTATTTTTGTAGCTCCATTTTGTGCAAGCCAAGGAGTCATTGAGCTTGAGGAGCTTTAGAAGTATCTACCTGCCAATTTTCATATTTTTTAGATCTCGTTTGAGCCCTCTAATAAGCACTGGAACCTAATTTTTAACTATGCCGGACACTAGGTCTGAACAGGGCCAAAGCTAGTCAAAAACTATAAAAGGAGCTAGAGAGCTCATTTTTGGGGTTGGATTGTAATTGAAACAAACTTGTAAGAGCTTCCTAAAAAGTAATCTAAGAACTCCATTGATTCTCACTCTTTGTCTTGCTGTGTGTGCGTGTGTGTGTGTATGTGTGTGCATGTTGGTGTGCTTCTCACTCACGCACTTGTGCCGTCACTTGCTCGAGGTCTTCATACCATCCTCACGTCTTCCCGGATTGACATTAAAGGAGGTGCTACTCATCACTGAGCTACACCAAATTTTGGCGCCGTTGCCGGGGATCAAGCTTTGAGGACGAGCGTGTGATGGTAAGACGTAGAGTTGACGCGTTGGAGTTGTAGGTATTTTCTTCACTTTCATCTATTTTCTTGTTTTTTCTTCACCATCTTCATCACCATCATCATCATCACCATCTCCCACCTCCATCTCCATCATCGCGAAAATCTTCAGTTTTGATCATATCACCATCTCCACCTCATTTCCTTCATTCTACTTGTGAGAGAGAGCGAGAGAGCGATATTGCTTGCACTGTTTTTGCATGTTTGTTGTGTTTCTTGCAGGTATCATCATCATCATCCCCGCCAGCACGCTGCGCAGGTACGAAACTCGTCGAATCTGTCTCGCAGTCGCCAGCCTCTGTCGATCGCGATCGACAGAAAATTCGATCATTTGGTAAAACAAAGTTCACCACTAGCACAAGCATGATGAGCACATCCCAAATCACCTAAAACAGTAGAAAAATTCCGTGTTTTTCTGTCAATCGCGACCGACAGCCTCTGTCAATCGCGACCGACAGCCTCTGTCAATCGCGACCGACAGACCCTGTCGATCGCGACCGACAGACCCTGTCAATCGCGACCGACAGACTTCACGACCGACAGACCCTGTCGATCGCGACCGACAGACCCTGTCAATCGCGATCGACAGACTTCACGACCGACAGACTGCCACGTAGGACCGTGTCAATCGCGATTGACACCGTCAATCGCGATCGACAGCCACGACCGACACCCCTGTCAGTCGCGATTGACACCGTCGATCGCGACCGACTGAAATTCAACGACTGATTGACTTTTACGCGTAGCCACGTGTCCATCGCGATTGATAGGCCCCCGATTGACTGAAATTTCGGCGAAAAATCCGGAAAACGTGTCGATCGCGATTGATACCGTCGATCGCGATTGACAGCCACGATCGACTCTGTCGATCGCGATTGACATTGTCGATCGTGACTGACAGGCCCGACGGACACCTCTGTCAATCGCGATTGACAGACCTGTTGATCGCGATTGACAGGCTTTTCGGCCAAAAATTAGGGTTTGTTTTTGTTCAAAATTGGGGATAATTTTGGGGCAAAATAGTCAATCCATTAGCATTTCTGGAGGTTCCTACACTTGAGATTTGGGAGAAAATCCTAGGATCTGTCAGCCAGATTGAATCCTGTCTTAACCCCCTAAACCCTGAACAATCATAACTTTTTCATACGAAATCCATTTTTTGAGCTCTTGGGCTTGTTGGAAAGCTCGTGGCATACACTACACGCCCTCAACTGTTTTTTATAAAGATAATGCGTTGATTTTCAGATAGGGTATTTTGAAGTTGACCACACCCAGGGGGATCAAAGTCAGGGGTCTTTAGAATTGTTTTCTTAAAAATCACTATGCAAGTTAGTGTTTGTGCTACAGGAATGAAAATCATTGGCTCTGTCTTTAGAATTTAAATCTTAAAGCTAGCTTTGGAACTCTTACAGATCTATTGAGAGCATCAAAAGGCGTTCTAAGCAAGTGTAAGTGCAAGCTTGGGAACACACTTCCTGGGCACTCAAGGGCAACCAAGCAGGAAACAAAAGGTTGGAAACTTTTAACCCCCTCTGTCAATTCATAGTTTAGGCTAAGAACGACGAGAGGTAGGAGTAAGTCAGGGCGACGATAGGCAGATATCAAGTTGAAGACTACCTAAAAACTCAAGTTCAAGCTAAAAACCTAATCTCTGTACTGTCGATAACATAAAGGAAAAGAACCTAACGTGGAACGATCAACCTGAAAGCACGAAGAACATTCAAGTATTCCTGACGACGTAATATCAGACAAGACCTTAAACACGAGGAATAACTAAAAAGAACCAAGCGACTAATATAAAGTAACCAGCAACGAGGTTGTACTCTGGGCAAAGAATTGGGCTACTTAGATAGGCATATGAACCTTAGATCAGGACGACATCTAGTAAGGGAGAGACAAAGCCTTAGGTCTTCAGAGGCTAGTGTTAACCACACTGCTAGGTCTTGGGCCCAACAGTTGAGCCACCACTCGTACTACCCTAGCTCTGAGACCAGTGAGTCAGAGATGTCTCAAGGCATGGACAGACCTACGGGAAGTTCAAGAGTGCCTTACTTGTACAGGGTAGAAGGCCCTTACAAAACGCAGTTGGAATACCTTAGGACCAACCGATTAGGTGCCAGCATCTATGAGGACGGCCTAGGAAGATCTGTAGTACAGATTAAGAATACTGATCAATCCATTGGATTAGAGCACCCAGCTGTCAAGTTTGAAAATGGTGCATACCTGGACAAAGAAGGAACCATATACGTAGTCACCAGTCACCCAGACAGGACAGATGAATTTGGGAATGTAATCTCAGAAGCAGACTTAGGTGATCTGGAGCAAGGAAACATGGGTGCAGAACCTAGAACCCCTCGAGGTAAATAGGTTCTCACTAGGATCATCACACCGGAGTGGATTCCCCAGGATAATAATAGCATAGATTTGCTCCTCAATCGAGAGACTGACGAAGCCTTTTGGAGGTACAAACCTGATCGGCCAATTGATATAGGAACAATCATGATCTATGAGTTTAAGGATCCTGATAGCCCAGGTAGAGTGACCTACTTAGATCACGCTTCAGAGAGGATCTTTGTGGTGACAGAACATGATAGGCATGCTTACACTTGGAAGGGTGAATTCGTGTTTCCCCAACCAAGATCGAATGTATCCTATGGTCACCCTGGAGCTGGAACATCCCAAGCTCATGGAATGCAAAGAGACAGAAGTAGAGATAGACCAGAAGTAAGCTTTGCTAACTCAGTGGGCAGAGAAAGGACGAGGACGGAGACGAATAGAGTAGAGCCTGAGATACTCAGAGCTCACAGGAATCAAAGAAATGTGGATGAGTTCCCTCTACCACGACCTAGAGAGCACACAAGGACTTTGAGACCGACTCAGCTAGTTAAGTCCATGAAGAACTACTTCGATGGCACGGGAGATCCATACGATCATGTGGCTGAGTTTAGGCAAGTCTTGAGAGCTGAACAAGTGGAGGATCTATTCACGCAGTACAATGCCTTTGGTTTGACCCTTAGGAACACTGCCCTGACATGGTTTCAGCCACTAAATGAGAGGCAGTTCAGGAGCATAGACCAACTCCTAGAAGCTTTCATTATTGAATTCTCTAAGAGTGGCATAAGGCATAATACCTCCTCGCTGATTCACAGCTTCAAGCAAACCCCGCAAGAGACCGTGAGACTTGCAGGAAGGAGATTTAGGCAATATCTTGAACGATGCCCTGTCCCTGAGCTACCCACACCAGCTAAGCAAGTGGCTTTATTCCTGGATGGATTGCTAAGTACCAAATTGAGATCTTATGTGTATTTGAAGGACCCTAGGACCATAGAAGAGTGTGTACGCATGTGTATTGACATTGAGGATAACCTAGGGGAGGAGTTAGAGCTTGCTAAGATATACAAAGATTCAGATAGTGCCTCAAGCCTCTCTTCCACGCAATCCACATCAATCGAGGAACTTGCAGAGAAAGTAGCTCAGAAATTAGGTGTAACTAGCAAACAAATCCCAAGGTTTGCCCTTGTGAAAAGGTGCTATACTTGTGGTGGTGACCACATGGCGAATGTCTGCCCTATTATGGCTCAGCCCCAAGTAAATCCTAGTAGCCAGTACTGCACCATAGAACGGAGATACACCAATCACACCGCACAAGATTGCCCATACAATAAGCAAACAGTTAGGCCAACCTATCCTCAACCCTATCCACCACAGGGAAGATACCAGAACCAGTACCCTCCACAACCATATGGCAGGCCACAACAACCTTATCAGCAACCATACCAAAACCAACAAAGGCCTCAGCCTGTGTTAGCTCAACAACCCCCTGCCCCAGCTAATGTGATTCCGGTAAAGTATGTTGTTGCAGAAGAAAACCTGAATAGAGCTATAGTCCCTGTAACACCCTTGCTTTCTGAAAGTGACCCGAGTGACCATAGCTTTGATTCTACACATGTTGATAGTCCCCAGGCGTACTACATGCAGTCTCCAGAACATGGTGAGTCCTATTACAGCGAAGAGCCAAATGAACCTAGTTGGGAGTCAGATTACACAAACGTCATGTACGCAAACCCCAATCTTAGACCTCAACCTAGGCAAGTAAGACCTCCATTCCCAAGAGGACCATGCTACAGATGCCAAGGAGATCACCTCATTCGTGATTGCCCCTTACATCCACCTACACAAAACCAGTCAGTGACGATCCAAGGCTTTTGCCAAGAATGTGGAAAGGAGCATCTCTTATGAGATTGCCCTAAAAATCCTAATAATATGCCAAAAATCACTCCTATTAATGTTATTGGGTTGGTGGTAGACTCCACAGGAAGTGTGACATCCACCGCACCAGTACAGGTAGTGACTAGAGCTCAGGCATTGCAGCAGAACCAAGGAGTAAACCAGGAGAAGAACCCAGAGGCTAGTGAAACCGAGAGCACAACATAGAAGAGGACTAGAGCGTGGAAAGATAGTCGGGAAAGAATGAAAAGACAATGGGCTAAAAAGATGAGTGAACTTGAGGAAAGCATAAGAGAAACCAAAGCCAGGATAACCGAACTCACAACTCAAACTCCCTCTCACACTACCCCACCACCACCATTCCCATCACCATCCGACCAGCCACCTTCCAACCCGCCTCACCTAAACCCACCACCCCCTAGAATAGGATCAGTCCTAGCAGATCCCACTCCCGAAGACCTTAATATGATGCTTAAAGCATATCAGGCCAGAATCCAAGAAGGGCCAACCATAACCGATCATGAAAAGTGCTACCCTAGAGCCGAGCTAGAGCTTGAACGAACTAAAATTTGTGCTAAGATGATGGAATTGGCTCAAGCCATGTTCGAAGCTAGCCGCCTCTTTAACATCTCTAGCTCAGCTAAGACGCAGTTACACTTTGATGGACTGCTAGAAAGAATAGAGAGGTTAATTGCACAATCAGAAAAGGAACCTGCCCCTCAAAGAAAGGAAAGGGCAAGAAAACGGATAAGCCAGCCTCTTCAGGAAGCCCATGTGCCTCCTCAAGAAGCTTATCTTTCCCCCCAAAAGGCAGATGAGCCTCCCTCGAAAGCTTACGTACCTCCACAGGTTGCCTACATTCCTTCTCAGGGAGCGTATGAGCCTGTTCGGAAAAGTAATAGAATAAGTAATCCTCCCCAGGAAGCTTGTGCTCCCGCCATCTATGAGAACGAGGAGAGAGCCAATGATAGAATAAGCCCTCCTTCCCAGGTTGCTTATGTGCCTAATTCTACGGAGCCAGACACTTCTTCTTCTATAAATCGGTTTGCACCAGACTTCCTACGAGAGATTCAAGAAGACAAATGGGATAACGAAAGTGAAGTCGCCCCTCCCTTTGAACTTGTGGATGATGCACACGACCAATTCCCACAAGACATCCCATCTATTTACGGGGAACATGAGAGTACTCAGTCTCACGAGAGATTGGACTTTGAGTCTAATTCCATACAAGAGCTACCCCACTTCACAGGCCCATGGGAAGCAAAGTCCACGTGTATGAGAGCACCCACAGTCATGGTAAGGAACGACGACTCAGTCATACCTAGGAACACGGAGGTAGTAAAGAACACCAAGGTGCAGCGCAATCTCACTTTGGAAGAACTGCCTAAGGATAGATCAAAAGCGCGGAAATATGTAGCCAGTCAAGTAACTGAAGTTGCAAAACCACGTTCCCGGGTAGGATCCCAGAAGACAGTGCCAGAAATACCATTGGACAAGATAGGAGAAATGTGTGAAGGGGAAGAAGGAAACACCTACCTGCCCATCACCTATCAAGGACATACCACCAAGGCCATTTTAGACTCAGGTGCAGGAGTTGCTATCGCTACCACCTCCCTATGGAAGCGTTGGGGCAAGCCAGCACTCAGACCCACGAGGATGAAATTGCAAATGGCCGATGGTCATATTGAGAGGCCCTTGGGGTTGCTAGAAGGCATAACTCTCACCACATGTGGTGTTGAGTTTGAGCATAGCTTTGCTATATGTGATTTTAGCAAGAATCATGCCTATGAGATGATTTTGGGAAGACCATTTATGCGACAGTTGCAAGTGGTACAGGATTGGGGAACCAATTCTTTGTACCTGCAGCACTTAGGTGTTACGACCAAAGTGAATCTCAAAGATTACTCTCATAGAGATGTCCCTCCCATCCAATGGAATCCCATCCATAGAGCCAAAGATGATACGGAATCCGTGCATTCCATAGGCTCAGGATCCTCATGGATGCATGAAGACACCCACTTATGGATGTGCAAAGTAGCAGTAGAGGAAGAGAAGAGAGAAAAGGCCAGAGAAATAGGTGCAAACGAAACTCATAGACCCATTCAAGACCCAACCTATGCACCTGTAGTCTTTCCTGATGAGGAATTTGAACCCCATGGCTGGGCAGAAATCCTAACAACAATGGATGTAGCCATCAATGAGGAACAATGGACACCTCACTGTGATGAGGATGGCTATGACATTTCAGTCTTCTCCATAGAGCCAATCATGGGAGAGGCAGTTCTAGAAGAATGCGAACCTAGCCCTGATGCATTTGAGGATGCAAGTGACTCCGATCTAGAGTCAATCATTATGGACCCACCATTTGCATCAGATGAAGAATACTTCCATGAAGTAGAAGTTCAACCCCAAAGGCATGGAGAGCTGACAAACGATGTAAGATTAACAACACACCGAAGGAAGAAGGAAAGAAACGAAAGAAGAGAGAGGTCTCACCAGAAGAGGAAGAATCTTTGTTTGAGGTCCCAGAAAATTTTAAGAAATATGAGATAGATGACAGGAGGGTCATGATAAGAATGCCTAAACGAGAGGCACAATCAGGAGAGGCCTATGATAACAAAGAAACTACCAAGAAAATAGTAGTGGCCCTAGAAGAAGGAGAGGAGAGGTGCACATACATAGGCCATGACCTAACAGAGGAAGAAGAGCATGCGTTAATTGCCTTGCTAAGAGAATACAGAGATGTATTCGCTTGGAGTTACAAGGATTTGAAGGGTGTAGACCCAGACATATGCTCACACACCATCCCCATGACTTCAGATGCCAAACCCTCTAAGCAAAAGCCTTATACCTATAACAATAATTACGCTGCTAAGATCAAAGAGGAGATAGATAGACTGGTTGAAGCTGGATTTATCTATGAAATTGAGCACACTGAGTGGGTATCCCCCATCGTAGTGGTGCCCAAGAAGAATGGCAAGCTGCGTATGTGCATTAACTTGAAAAAGGTTAATGCAGCCATGATTCGAGATAACTATCCGCTTCCCATTACAGAACATCTCTTAGAAAGAGTGGCAGGTAAGGAAGTCTACAGCTTCCTTGATGGATTTTCGGGCTACAATCAAGTGGCCATTGCTCCAGAGGATCAACATAAGACAGCATTTGCCACTGAATGGGGCATTTTTGCCTTTAGAGTAATGCCATTCGGGCTTACCAATGCACCCGCTACCTTCCAGAGGCTGATGTGCCATGTGTTTAAGGAGTTCCTGAGGAAGAATTTAGAGGTCTATGTTGATGATCTCTGCGCTCATTCCAACATTAGACAAACCCATATCCCTGAACTCAGACAGATCTTTGACAGATGTAGAGAATATCAAGTCTGCCTGAACCCAGAAAAGTGCGTTTTTATGGTCAGGCAAGGCAAGATTCTAGGACACATAGTGTCAAAGAATGGCATATCTACTGACGAAGAGAAAGTGAGAGCTATAGTAGAGCTACCTAGGCCAAAGCATGTCAAGGAAGTACAAGCTTTCATGGGGCATTGTGGTTATTACCGAGGATTTATACACATGTATGCCGTCATTGCAAAGCCCATGTACGGACTTCTGACAAACTTTGAGTGGACGGAGGAATGTGAGAATTCCTTCCAGGAGCTTAAACGAAGATTATGTTCAGCACCAATCTTGACCACACCAGATTGGAATAAGCCATTCCATGTTCATGTGGATGCATCCAATTATGCTATTGGATGTGTGCTTGCACAACCTACTGGTGAAGGTAATATGGATCTTCCAATTGCCTATGCCAGTAGACAGTTGAATGCAGCTGAACGAAATTACACCACTACGGAGAGAGAAGGCTTAGGCATGGTATATGCAGTTAAGAAATTTAGACACTATTTGCTTGCAAATAAGTTTAAATTTTTTACTGATCATCAAGCATTGCTATACCTCGTAAACAAGCCATGCAATACAGGGAGATTAGTGAGATGGTTTCTCTTGCTAATGGAATATGATTTTGAGGTTGTGGTAAGGAAAGGGAGGACTCATTTAAGAGCAGATCATCTCTCTAGGCTCACATCGGGAGAAGCCCCACAAGGAGTGTCGGATGATCTTCCTGATGCTTACTTGTTTAATTTGGAAATTGTACCGCAGTGGGCTAAGCCATTGGTACCAGTATTGACATACGGGCCTAACCATCCAGTAGTAAACACACGGAATAGAGAGGTTGTGAAAGCCCAAAAGTACCACATCATGGCAGGAAGCATGTACAAGCACACAGATCAAGGAATCTTAGCTTGTTGTGTGGAAGAGGACGAGTACAATAAATGGTTGCATTTAGCACATGTAGGTGCACTAGAGCAACACCATTCAAAGCAACGAACTTTACAGACCCTAAAGAGACTCGGAGTGCATTGGCCAACTATGGAAGCGGATGTCCAAAAGTTGTGCAAGGAATGCCCAATCTGCTACACTAAACCACCTGTGGAACACGCTACTCTTTATCAAGTATCCATGGTGCCAGATTGGAGTGAACCACTAGTATCCTTCCTGAGGACGAAAGCATTCCCTCCAGACATGACTCTGGCTAGGAAAAGGAGTTTAGAACAAGAAGCTCTGGATTACTCACTCATTGGTGATAATCTATATAAGCGTGGTAAAGATGGTTACCTGAGGCTATGTGTCCATGAAAGTGAATATCTTAAGATCTTGGAAACTGCTCACCAAGGTGTAGCAGGAGGACACTTTGGACCAGATCGGGTGATCAAGGCAATACTATTTGCGGGCTTTTGGTGGCCTACCCTTCACATGGACGCACATACCTATGTGAAACGATGTGATGTCTGTCAGAGAACTCAGTATCCTATACGAAAAGATGAGATGCCACTGAAACCTATGATGGGTGGACGTGCATTCTCTAAGTGGGGAATAGACTTCGTAGGTCCTATTAATCCCCCAGCTAAGGGTTCTCATGCAGAATACATTATTGTTGCAACATACTATCTAACTAAGTGGGTAGAGGTAAAAGCCACGACGAAGAACGATGCTCAAACAACTGCCAAATTCTTGTTTGAGAATGTATTCACAAGATATGGGCTACCTATAGAGCTTGTAAGTGATAGAGGCACTCACTTCTTGAACGAAGTGATTGAGAATCTACTCCAAGAATTCTTAGTAATACATAAGAAATCTGCCCCCTATCACCCTCAAGCTAATGGACAAGCTGAGAGCACCAATAAGATCTTATGCAATGTACTGACAAATTAGTAAACACTAAACGCTCTGATTGGGACAAACAGCTACACCATGCTGTTTGGGCATATCGAGTCGCCTATAAAACGGTACTCCAAGCCACACCCTTTCAGATGGTATTTGGCCAAAACGCTGTGCTACCCTTGGACTTCTTGATTCCTACATTGAGAGTAGCACAAGAGCACGAATGGACGGGTCATGAACTCTCCTCTAGACTTTTTGACCTTGAACGATTAGGAGAAACAAGACTGAGAGTAGCTGCAGGAATATATGCAGCTAAGAAGAGACAGAAGGCATACTTTGATGCCCATGTGAAGGATAAGGGCTTGAAAGCAGGAGATCTAGTTTTAGTCTATACACTGAAACAACACGCAAGGAAGCTAGAAAAGAGAGGCTACGGACCTATGATCATCAATAGGATCTCCACGAGTGGAGCAGTACAATTGGCCACATTAGAAGGTGATATTCTCCCAAACTATATTAGCGGATGCAGAGTCAGGCTGTATCAGGAACCCCTCACGGAGAAAATGCTCAGCCGACTCAACACTGCCAAGAAACGCAAAGAGGAAGAAAAGCAAATTCGAGAAGAAGCTCAAGCAGAAGCTTTAGAACGCATCAAAAGGATGAAGTTACGGAGGCAAGGTAGAGATCAGCCTAGAACGAATGACTATGCAGATCAAGGATATCATATGGCCATGTGTGAAGTCGCAGGAACAAGCTCGCATAGGATAATTGATCGACGTCCTTTCATAACCCTAGATATAGGACAAGGAAAGAGTGCAAGGACCGTAAGAGCCTTGATTGACTCAGGTGAAGCCACTAGTGCTGTTAAATTGTCTTACTGTCAAGAGTTGCAATTGACTGTCAATCCTGTGGAAGCATATCTCATAGGATTGGGAGGCGTGGAAACCCCTTGCATGGGCGAGGTGGAACTTCCCCTCTACATTCTTGATGAGGCAATGACAGTTAAAGTACTAGTGTGTCAAGATGAGGACCTCACTGAACCCCTTGTCTTGGGTCAAGACTGGATCTATGACCAAGCAGTCAACTTAAACTTAAGAAGTGGACTTCTTCAGGTATGGGTCAATCATAGTCGAATTACAGTAGAGTTAAATAATGGAGCACTCAAGGAACTAGGAAAGGCACAGACTCCCTCCAGGGGTGCACATGAAGTTGACCATGCTGTTCTTGTCCAAAACTATGTGTTGTAGAGGAATGATGTTCTCAAAAAAGGAGTCAGGGATGCAACGGAACTCCCTTCTTTTCCAAAGGCCAGAAGGAGGCAGCAACCAAAGGTGGATCAAAGGCAGAAGAAGCAGAGTACTACCTATGCTAGAAATCAAAAGGACCTGCGCAGCAAAATGTCTCAGCAAGTGAACCAAGTGTGGGTGCGGAAAAGCGAACACCCGGTTGCACTCAAGCCAACCACACGGGCAAAGCCTCTTATTAGTAACCAACAACACGACACTAATAAGAAGTCTTTCAGAAATTCTTCTGCTAACGCGAAATCTATTTGGGTGCCCAAGAAGTCGATGAAGGCTAGCCCACAATCAAGACAAATTTGGGTGCCTAAGGCTTGCTTGCGGGCGCAAATAGCTACGCCGAAGCCACAACCTATACAGCGTAACCCATTCACTCGCACAGCCAGCATTTACTCGTTTCCAACACTCAGGAACACACCAAGGCCCATGAGCACGAACATAATCGCTTGTAAATGGGTCCCTAAAAAGCCTCATTTTCAAGTCGATACACCTATAAAGCTCTCTAGAGTCTCTACGAAACCAACAACAAAACCCATCCACTGCATTTGGCAGCCTAAGACCTGTAATAAACCCCCCGACCCCAATTTGTAAATTCATCCCCACTTACTAACTTCATTAGTCTCCTAGGACTACCCAAGCATTAACTACACACACTGTCTTCGTGCACTTAATAACAACTAACTCACTATCTACCTCATGTTAATGTTGTAACGGGGACAACAACGGATTTATTCTGTCCATTACGATGTTAACACGTGGTTCTATATTCTCATTCTCACAGAACCAACCAGCAAGCAGGGCCATGGCAGGAGCAGGAGGTGCCAGTTCTCAAGCCGGATCCGGTGCACAGATTGTGGACATAGAAACACTCCTCCTCGAGCCACATCTCACCGCAAGGCCGCAAGAACTTCAAGCTGTGCATGTGCTCCCCATTCAGGATCCTCCTCAAGGGCACACCTCTCAAGTAGGCAAACACGCTCACTGGTTCAGTGATGTCGCTGGACCATTGGGCGATGGAACCTATTTCTGGGAAGCAGAATTAGAATTTAATGGTAAATGGGGACGATACCACTTTTTCATGCGCGAGTTTGAAAGCTATCAGAACGCCGAAGTCATGCGATCAGTTTGGACCAAAGCCGGTGTGGACAGTTATTTCAGGGCCCACTTACCAAAGCCAGATTTCTTACGTTGTTCATATCTTATAAGTACCATCACGCCAAGCAGGGCCAAGGGAGGCGACATCACCTTTGTGTTACCCTCTCTGCTACCGGGTCATGAACTCAAAAGATTCAAGCTGACCCTTAATCTGGTACGAGAAGCGTTGGGCATGTATGGCATGCACATCCCCACTGAAAAGGAAACCATGGTTCCAGGTCGAATGAAACACAAAGATCTTAATAAGCTGAAGGATATGGTAGCGATGACACCTACCATTGCACTTCACCTGCGGACCGTCATGCAACATTTTGCTTTCCCCGCCCAGGAAAGATTCACCATGCCCCCAAAGAAAATTTGGTTCAGCTTGTATCTAGCAGAGACAGAAAGCCTTCCCATCAACGTGCCACATTGGATCATAGATTAGATCCACCTAGCCCATCAAAGGTGGAACAAGAAGCAGAAAAATGTGCTTCATGGATGTTGCGCTCTAACAAAGATAATCTATCGATGTCTGTCCTATGACGTGCCTATTCAGCGGGCACTCATATGGCCCCGCGCCCAGGAATTCCAGAGAAGACTATCAGCTGCAGGTCCCCCATCAAAAAAGATGAGGGGGGGAGTACAGTTACCCTGCACTCAACCAAGGGGAGCCACCACCACACCAGAAATTACCCCTCCCCAGACACGACGCGTTAGGCCATTCACAATCCGGCTACCAAGACCAGATGGACCTAATCTGGTATTTCCACCCGTCCCATCAGATCTGGAATTCCCAGGTTTTACTCTCAATGATCTCACGGATGAAGAAGTGGCTAGACTGATCTATGACTCTAATCTCGAGACGGAAACAGAACGAGCTCAGGAACCACAACCCCAGACAACAACAGAAGCCCCCACCCGACCAGAAGTGGTAGAAGTCGACGTCGAGGAACAAGAGACAGAACAAGAGGAAGAAGCCTACGAGGAACAAGAATATGACGAGCTTTCCGAGCTGGCAAGTGCCCCTGCGTATTCGGCACAAATCAAAAGACTATATCAAACCATGCAACTCGTTCAAGAACAGCATAAGATGTCACTGGAATCGGGCAAGAAACTCATGAACCAGTTGCTAGCTGAGGAAGGTGTGGACTATTTGTTCATTGAGTCCATAAACCTTCATGCCGACGCAGTAGGAGTGGATGAGGCCATCCATGAGGCAATGGCCTACATTCATAGATTTGAGAAGAGGGTTCCCGTTCGTCCCAGGAGGTCCGGGAAACAAATTCATATCAATGTATCAGCACTAGGAGAGACAACGCAAGCAGACGAACATCAGGAAGCACCACTGTCACCACCTTCCCCACCTTGCACTACACAATTCACTCCACCACATGACACTAGCACCACCACGTCCACTACCACCACCATTGTCATGGGTATCCCACTCTCTCCGGGAATCCAATTCGGGGGAGTCACCATGCCCACTTTCACCACTCTTTTCACTGACGTCACATCCACTCCACCCACTATCCCCATCTACACTGTCACTCAAACAATTGACACTATGGAAACATCTCCTGCCACAGCACCGCTCCCTCCCCCCATGCCACCTTCATCTCCCATACCCCCGCCACCCACATCTCCATTTGCATCCACATCATTCACAACTCCCCTTCCCGCCCCCATTCCCCCTGCATCTTCACCCCTCCCAGCATTATTTAATGTAAATAGCATATTTTTAGCATTAAATCAATGTGTATATCAGCTCCAGAATGAGTACAGAGCTCTGGACGGCCGGTATCAGCAACTGACAACACACCATCAGAACTTACAAAGGCAATTTCACATTCTACAAGAGGAAAATGCAGAAGTGAATCAACGCTATACAACGCTTGAGAAGGCTCACCAAACACTATTGGAGGCACCCCAACCATCAACAAAATCAGGTGTCAAACAACTAGAAGCTTTGCTCGAAGTATACCAGGCCGATAACCTACGAGTCAAACGCAATTTGGCGTTACTACGGAAACATATGGCCACAGCACTGGAGGAGAACAAGAGACTGCAAAAACAAAATGAAGAGAATCTGGAAGCGGCAATGGAAGGCTCCCCTCACGAGATAGATCCAGAGCAATTCAAAGCAATTCCCACGGAGACGATGAAAACCATTCTGGAAAGCTATGCAGATCTCCTGGAAGCCCATGATGACTTGGAAAGAGAGCGTGACACACTCCAGAGCAGGCTTAAGGAACAGGAAGAACAACCGAAGAGTGTCCCATCAACCTCCACCTCAGACGAAGTAAAGGCCTTAACTGAGCAGGTAGCAGAATTACAAAAGAGGTTACTAACATACGAGAGGCAGCCATCTCCAGTGGTAGAACCAGAGCCAGAAGAGTTGGTCCCTATTGAGGTAGATGATTCGTACGACGAACCATATGTTCCTATGCCAATGCCAGGCGGGCGACGAACCTCAGAGGGACTAGACACATTGGAAGTGGAAGCACCCGAGTGGCTTCAGACACTAGAAAGGACAGCAAACACCCACGAAGAACGGGTGGCCATTCAGATCCAATCACTAGCGAACTTAGAAGAAACTGTCATAAAGTCTGAATATTTCAGAAGCATGTCTCATCATAGATGGATCGGCACCAATAATGACCAATATGTGCCATTCTGTATACTTTTGGCCGATTACAACGCGGAGATTCAACGACAATGTGGCAAGCCTCCCACATTTGCTACACAATTTGGTCCAGATGATATACCGAAAAGTGCTCAGCGTGGGTCCATCCATCAACCCACCTGGAGAATCAGGCTTCTGGAAACGTATCCAGAAATGGTCCGAACCTGGAATAATATGCCGTTGTTTATTAAGTATAACCCTTGTTACATTCCAGTTCTTCGATGACGCACCTGGCCTGAATTCACTATTGCCGTCAGAGACATCAAAGCCTGTGCAAAATGGTTGAATTATGTTTATCTAGCACCTCCACGAGGACCCCCCACGGTCAACTACATGATTTCTACAATCCGTCACTGGAGTACTCGGCTACGCAATAATCCTGATGTGATGGCCCAGATGTGTATGAAAATATTTGAATTAATGCTGATCACTTTCAGGACGTTTAAGAACATTAAGGACCCTCACTTCTCAGGTGCAGGCTTTGTGACAGGAAACCAGGATCTAGTGTACGATATGAGTACCACCCCGTCAATTGAAGTAATATATGCTTGGCACGCCAGAATCAAGTACCTCCCAGCCTGCTTTAAACAGACATTTGAGGAGATGTTCATCACAGGATTCTGGGAATATCACTCCGAAATCTTTATACCCAGACCATCACATCTCCTCCAATTATTTGCTGTGGAGAGAACCATTTACTCAGAACAATTGAGGGTGCCTCATCCAGATGTTCCCGGACCTGTGAATTGGGATGATTTGCTCACAGATCTAGCACGCGGCTTGCGACTCGAAGAACACCACCTAGCCTCCGATATCGTCCAATACTATGTTCAAAAATCCTCTAGACAAGGGTCTATCAGGGGCGACAGACGCGAGAGTGGGGGGGGTGTTGGCAGCAGTCAGGGAACTGAAGGAGCCACAAGACGAAGAGAGTCGGAGCGAAGGGACAGCACAAGCAGACATGGCAGTCAAAGAAGATCTGGCAAGTAGGCCATCTAAATTTTTCAGACATCAAGGAGCTCAAAGGTATGTATGACAAATCAATAGAGGAAATCCTACACAAATAGTGATTTTCATCACTAAAAACCATTGTAAATATCATTTCGTATTTTTGTAGCTCCATTTTGTGCAAGCCAAGGAGTCATTGAGCTTGAGGAGCTTTAGAAGTATCTACCTGCCAATTTTCATACTTTTTAGATCTCGTTTGAGCCCTCTAATAAGCCCTGGAACCTAATTTTTAACTAGGCCGGACACTAGGTCTGAACAGGGCCAAAGCTA
The DNA here is from genome assembly GCA_020310875.1 of Ceratopteris richardii. Classification (NCBI taxonomy): domain Eukaryota; kingdom Viridiplantae; phylum Streptophyta; class Polypodiopsida; order Polypodiales; family Pteridaceae; genus Ceratopteris; species Ceratopteris richardii. The sequence continues at coordinate 206,791,566 of CM035407.1, read as the reverse complement.
CTCAAAAACTATAAAAGGAGCTAGAGAGCTCATTTTTGGGGTTGGATTGTAATTGAAACAAACTTGTAAGAGCTTCCTAAAAAGTAATCTAAGAACTCCATTGATTCTCAAAGCTTTGGCATGCACGTTTTGGTCATTTGAATTTTGCTATTTTGCTACGTCTGCAGAAATCTAAAATGTTGTCCTCTTTGCCCAAACTTGAGGCACCTGTTTGTGAAGGCTGCATTTTGGGCAAAATCAAGCGTTCCTCCTTTCCAAAAGATGGTTCAGTTCGGGCTACACAGAAATTGTAGCTTGTACATAGTGATATCTGTGGTCCTATGCAGACACCCTCTTTTGGAAATTACCTTTACTTCGTGACTTTCATTGATGATTTTCCAGGCACTGGGTATATCCACTCAAAGCAAAGTCCGAAGTTTTCATGTGCTTTAAACAGTTTTTGGTTTTCGCTGAAAATCTGTCATCATGTAAAATGTGCCTTTGTTCTGATCGAGGAGGGAATATATGTCTTTTTATTTTAATGCATTTCTGGCTGAACATGGGATAAAACACCAGTGTACAGTGCCGTATACACCTCAACAGAATGGAGTTACTAAACGAAAGAACATGTCACTCATGGATATGGCGAGGTGCATGGTCAACAGTCAGGCTTTACCACATAGTTTCTGGCTTGAGGCTGTCATGTGTGCAGCATGTCCTGAACATGTATCCCACTAAAGTGCTGCAATCTATCACTCCATATGAGGCTTGGCATGACCGTAAGCCATCTGTTGTTCATCTGCGTGTTTTTGGTTGTTTGGCATATGCACTAGTGCGTGAACAACATCACAGAAAATTGGATGATAAGGTAGTAAAATGTATTTTTGTTGGGTACAGTTCTGAAAGTAAAGGCTATCATTTGTATCATCCACAGACTAAACGCATTATGGTTAGCCGTGATGTTGTCTTTGTGGAAGATGCTATTCAGCCATTGCTTTCATGTACTAAGGAGACATCTATTAGCTCCAAAGACATGTATGATACTCTGATGAACACTGCTGAGTGATATTCCCAGAAATCGGTTGTGAACATTTCTTCGAAAGTCTGCTTATAGCATGCCGGTAAGTACTTGATTCTACAATGCCAGGCATAACACACCCATAGCGATGGCGTTGTACTCATATCATATGCAAGACCTAGATTGCCATGCTGGAAGCCCGGGATGTTTACATGAGGAGCCTTAACACGACGGAAGACTTTGAAAACCATTTGCATCATGTCAAATATCTTGGCAGTCATGTGCGCTGCTATATCGTCCATATGTTTTAAGCGAGGGCGCCAATGACGAATCGTTGCCATCATGTATCCGATTGTAGGTGGTCCGGTGGGTGGCTTGAAATAAGGGTAATTGAGCCAATCCTGGCATTGCTTGTTGTTCTGTACTTTAATAGCGAATGCCTTCCAGGAGCGGCGATGTGGCACTGGTCCCCAACATGGGTTGTACTTTAAGTGTAGAGGTGCCTTAACCCAAGTACTCATCATCTCTGGATATTCTTGTAATAAATTCTTGCGCCAATCTGGTTGATAGATCTCTCCTTGTTGGGCATCTAGTGGCAAATCGTCAGGCTCAAACTGCGTAGCGTGAGAGGGCCTCATGCCTGTTTCTTTCTCTATGGCCAACCGATATTCTGCCATTAACATAAAATAAGGTTTATACTATAGCTCATGCCCAGATATGTATCTGCGAGGGGCCAAATGAGCAAAGTAGGGCGACTGTAAAATTCTTTCTTCAATCATTGCCATGGCGTGTAACTGTGCCTCTACCCGTGCTGAGTGGGTTGTTCCAAGTTTTTCTATCGTCTTCATCCATGCGGGAGTTGGAAGCTCGAAAGTCATCTGGCCTTCAGCCATGACGCATCCACCTGGGATGGGTTGGGGTTCATACGCTTCTTCAAAAGTTTCCTCCACCGGAATAGTGACTGTTTCTTCCTCTGCTGGTAGTTCCGGTGGGGAGTCTGGCCTTGGGGGTGCTTCATATATTGCTATCTGTGATTGAAGAGTTGATACCTGAGCCCGTAATGCATTGAGTTCCTCTAGGATGTCAGGAGATGGGTCCACAAGAGCTGGTAGTCCTTGTTGCCCTGGTGCTCTTAGCTGGAGTAGTTTATGATCGTCTTTCAGCTTCTAATATTCCTCGTTCATGCTGTCGTACTCATCTAACAATCTGACATGATCCTCTAGCAACATTTTCATAGATTTGGAGGGCACGGCCTTGAAGCGACTGGGGCTTAATGGTTGGTCTGGCTGAGCTAGAGCAGCTTCTAAATTCTCTCTGTTCTATTCTTGTAAACGTTGGTTCTCTTCTTTCGCTACTGTTAAGTGTGGTCTGAGTAAGCCCATGTTCTTGGTGAGTGTCGCATTGCGAATCGTCTGCGCCCTTAACAAGTTGTCTATGTCTGTGATGGCCTCTTTTGTCTTTGCTTCACTTTCTAGTTCCACTTTATGATATGCCTCTCGTAGCTCTTGGTAGCGGGTGTTCAATAAGGCATTCTCGATCGATAGTGAATTTAGTTGCGATTGTAAGTTGTTGGTTGTTTTCTGTAGCGTTTGATAATTAGTTCTGAGAGATGCAAACTCATCTCTTACTTGTGTCATGCAAGTGAACATCTGTCGAAATGCGATGTCTATAGTCGGTGATAATATTAAAGGTGTGCTAAATGAAGATGCGATTGGTGTTGATGCAAGGGGAATGGGGAACGGGGGTGGGAGAGTGGATGTTGTGGTGATTGTGGAAAATTGTGATGTGCCTATGTGTGGTGGTGAAATGAATGAAGGGAGTGGTGGTGCAGTGGGTGGTGAGATGTCCATATCATTGGACGTGGTGTCAAGTGCGGTGACTGTGAATAATGGCGTGAGAGTGGGTGCGTGTGTGGGTGTAAATACAGGATTTACAAAGGTTGAAGAGTAATTTACAGAAGGGTTCTCTAATGCTGCTTGGTGGAAAGGGGAAAGTGGCAATATGGTGGGTCGGGGAGGTGATATAGGGGAGAAAGTCCTCGGGGTTCGAAATGGAAAAAGGGGTCTTGGAGGTGGGGGGAAGGATGGAAAAGATGGATGGAGAAATGGACTGGATAGAAGGGTGGATGTTCGAGGAGGCAAACTAGGTTGTGTAGGTGCAGGAAGGGTGAGAGGAATGGAAGCAACAAAGGCTTCTGCTACTGCACTATCGAAAGATATGGATGGTCTGGGAGAGATCGGATGTGCAGGGGAGATTGGAGATACGGGAGGTGAAAGAGGAGCGGTTGGGGTGGCGGGTACTTTGGTCACAACGGTGGTATGTACAATAGTAGTGTGGGGCGGGGAGTCGATTACAATGGTGTCTTCTGCCAATGAGCCTTCAGGGATGAGACGTGCTTCCCTGGCATGTTCTGAAGATTGTGCACCTGTGGGTACACGAATGTATTCACCAGGTTTGGTTAGTAAGCAAACTCTGCGAGGGTCATATTGCGGTAACGGTTTCCTCTGCAAATATCTTAAGGCGTCGGTGGATCCCATTGATTTAACAAGTTCTCTGAAGCCTCTGATGTATACTTCTTCAAAACCGCCTGAGACAAGTTCCTATTCTATAAGTGCTTGGCTCTCTTCCTTCGTTAACTTCTTATGTGCCCAAACTTTTTCCATAGTGCAATATAACTTTTTGATGGCCAAGGTGTATGCCGCTGCTTCAAATGTTTCGTCTTCGTGCGTACTGGTGTCACCTTGGGTGTCAGTCTGCTGTCCTTGTTCATCTGTCTGTACATTTTCTTGGGATTCATGATGCCCTTGCTGGCTTCATCATCGCCCTCATCATCATCTGTCTCTGTTCTTTCTCCATCCGAGCTGGATACTACTTGTCCTTGTTGTTGATTCGGGGGAGTGGTGGGGTAGCTTGGATGTTCATATTCTTGAGAGAAAATCTAGCCTTCAGAAAAACTGAAATTCATTTGAGAAAGCATTTGGCATTTCAAAATCAAATGTTGTATTTATGGGTTCTACTTCCATGTTGGGTATCGGAAAAGAAAATGCTTCCGCACCAATAGTGGTGGGAGCTTCTTCTGCAGTGGTTGTAGGTTCCTGGACTGATGTTTCCTGTGAGGTAACTGTACTGGTAGTGCCTTCTGTAACGACAGGTCAAGATAATTGTATGCGGATAGGTTGTACAGGAGTAGGGCCTTCAGTAGGAGACTGTTCTAGAGAGGGTTGCGGTGACGATGATTATGGAACTTGTAGGCAAGGAATAGTTCCTCTCATGCGCTTTCCTGCTCTCCCTTTGCTAGCCTTCCTAGCTTTCTTTGTTGTTCCCTTGAATGCTTTCAGCTCCTCGCTTGTCATTGCATGCTTGATAGGTAAATCGTATGCTAAACACATATATACAATGCGTGTGAGAGCACAACATCCATTGATTACCTTCTTTCTTTCCCATCTATGTTGTGCTAGATACAACTGATCAATAATCTAGCTTGCTAGATCTACCGTTTGAGGTCCAGTACATGCTAAATATAAACCAAACCAGATACGCTTATGGGGCATGGTGAATCTATCCTGAGCGGGGAAAGCAAAATGTTGCATGCATATCCTTAATGGTTTAGAGAGCTCAGGTGTGACCGCAGAAATATCTTCCCATTTAGTAACATCCCCACGTTTCATAGGCTTTGGAATTAGCCTTTCTCGTTCTGTCGGCGTATGTGTCCCATGGATCTTGATTGCAGCTCTAATCAGGTCTTTGGAAAGATAAAACTTCTTAAAGGGCGGGTCGTTCACTAAGGATGGCAAAATAAAGGTGCCTGGCAAATCCTTGTTTTCGGACGCCGTCAATGTTGTCACCAAGTAGAAGCATCTGTAGAAATCCGGTTTAGGCAAAGGACCACTGAAATACTCTGTGAAGCCTGCTCGTGCCCAAACATGCGTTAAGTCTTCTGTGTTCTGTAGTCCTTCGAACTCTCTTGAAAAAAATTGGTACTTGCTCCATGTACGGTGATCAAATGCCAAATTGGCTTCGAAGATAAAGTCTGCGTCTGCCAATGGTCCTGCTAGCCCTTGAAACCAATGAGAGTTGCGATGAATCTTCTCAGTATATCCCCTAGGAGGATCGTCAATTGGCATGGGTCCTGGAAATCCCTGGAATTCTGGTGGTTGACCCGTCGGATGTGGTTCCGCGAGTAGTTCTCCAATATTAGCCATCGATGCACTGGGGCTAGCTTCTGATGGTCCTTCTGCTTGCATGATGAATGATGCGAGTGTGTAGCGGATCTGCTACAAAAGATTAACACATTAGTATGGAGATTAATCATGATCCCATTAAAGTGAGACCGCAATCCCTTTCCATAACCGATGTGTAACCCATGTAGCCGAGTGTTGTGATATGGTTTATGGAATGATTTCTTGCAAACTAATGTAGGTCTCTAGACACCTACATGCTTCAAATAATGCATACATTTCTTGATGAGATGTTATTACGAGTGATGTTGGGTTATAGTGTGTGGATTTGTACAAGGTTCAATCGTGAATGAGTTATTACAAGGATGGTTATTGGTTGGGGTGGGAGTTATGTTAGACAATGGGTTCGGAGAATTCGTCTGGACACATTTCAGTATCCACTTCCTAAGAGTTTCTGAGCGGGTGGAATGTTTCTTCTGCGGGACAAGAATTGATGTTGGATGTGGTGGTTTTGAAGGGTGAAGAGATTTCTGAGGGGTATATATTATAGGGCTTGAGGGTTGAGCTATAATACATTGTTTGGGTACCCAAATCTGCATGGGTGTGGGTGTATTAGTAAGGTACTTCTTGGCGATCCAAATTTGTCAAATGTTCGTACTCGTGGAAGAAGGTCGAATAGACTTTAAATACTGATTCTGCTTCTGCCTTGACTTCTTCTTGTCAATGTCTACTTTGTTGAATTCTGTCAGTGGTTTCTGTCCTTTTGGCACCCATATTTGTCTCTTGCCGCTTACTTTATGATATTGATACTGCTTTCCTCTTTGTGTCGTTTGATATTGTCGTCAGTCTGGGTTCCTTTGTCGGGGTTGACTCTTTCATGGTTGAGATTAAGAGGTCGGATGGACACTCTGATTTGGAAAAGAAGGGAGGTCCAACACTTGCGAAACCTGCCCATTAGGAAGTGAGGCATTCTGTATCACAGATCTAGGCTAGTCTGCAATAAGTGTGGAAGGATGGGCACCGCAGGGTGTTTTGCCCATGTGGATGCTGATGAAGTCCACCTGACCGCTGATCATCCCCATATGTCCTGCAATTGTCCCGATTTGTCCACTGATTGTGCCCATTTGGCCGCTAATGGTCCCCATTTGTCCGCTGCTGGAAGACCGAGAGAACATCTCTTGACACTCTTCTAGCTGGCAACGATCCATCGCCAAGCTCTCATGGGTTGACTTTGGAAGGAGCGTGCTTATCCGAGGGATTTGGCCAAATATCTTCCGGTCCTCCGTCGCATGCGTTTCATAGGTTCGCGGGTCACATGCCTCAAGCGGAGGGTTGCTAGGGAAGTCAAGCGGTATCATTCGCTTCTGATCTAAGGTTCCAATCTGTAAGGAGCCTTGTCTAAGATTTAGGTCCACTGAGTGTTCGTATATTCAATCTTGGCCAAGGATTAGGGGTTCTATCAAGTCATCATCATGGCACACTAGTAGTTTCACTGTCAAGGTCACTTCATTTATGAGGATAGGAAGGTCCACCTCACCTATGCAAGGGGTTTCCATGCCTCCTAGCCCTATGAGATATGCCTCAACTAGCCGCATTTCTATTCCTGAGTCCATATAGTGGGACCATCTAATCGCACTAGTCGCTGCACCTGAGTCAATTAAAGCCCTGACCTCTTGGCAAGGGTTACCGTGCTCTATCCTGACTGTAATGAATGGTCTCCTGTCCACTATGCTAGGATAAGTACTTGGCTTTACTTGACACATGGCCATGGGGTATCTGGGTGTTGCTTCCAGATGGTTATAATGTTCTCTCCCTAGTCCTTGTCTTCTTAACTTCATGTGCTTAATGCGTTCTATAGCTTCTGCCCGAGCTTCTACACGCATTCTATTTTCTTCCTCCTTACGCTTCTTTGCCAACGTGAGTCGTCTAAGCATATCCTCAGTAAGAGGTTCCTGATATAGCCTGACTCTACAGCCACTAATGTAATTAGGCATTATGTCTCCTTCTAAGGTGGCTAATTGTACTGCTCCACTTGTCGAGAGTCTGTTAATGATCATAGGTCCATAACCTCGCTTTTCTAACTTCCGTGCGTGTTGTTTTAGCGTATATACTAGAACTAAATCTCCTTCTTTCAAGCCTTTATCTTTCACATGCGCATCAAAATATGCTTTCTGTCGCTTCTTTGCTGCATATATTCTTGCTGCTGCTTTCAGCCTGGTTTCTCCTAATCGTTCCAAGTCCATTATTCTTGCTGATAATTCATGGCCGGTTCACTGATGTTCTTGTGCAACCTTAAGGGTCGGTATTAAGAAGTCCAAAGGAAGCACAACATTCTCACCAAAAACCATCTGAAAGGGAGTTGCATTGAGTACGTTCTTGTAGGCCACTCGATATGCCCAAACAGCGTGGTGTAACTGTTTGTCCCAATCTAAATGTTTGTTGTTCACAAGTTTCGTCAGTACATTACAAAGGATCTTGTTAGTGCTTTCAGCTTGACCATTGGCCTGAGGATGATATGGTGCGGATTTCTTGTGAATCACCATAAAATCATGTAACAAATATTCAATGAATTGGTTTAGAAAGTGAGTTCCTCGATCGCTCACTAACTCTATATGCAATCCATATCTTGTAAAGACATTTTCAAATAAGAATTTTGCAGTCGTGTGTGCATCATTCTTTTTTGTGGCTTTTGCCTCTACCCATTTGGTAAGATAATCTGTCACAACAATAATGTATTCAGCATGTGTACCTTTTGCAGGGGGGTTAATGGGTCCTACAAAGTCTATACCCCACTTAGAAAATGCACGTCTGCCCATCATGGGTTTTAATGGCATTTCATCTCTACGAGTAGGAAATTGAGTTCTTTGGCACACATCACATCTCTTAACATAGGTATGTGCATCCATGTGAAGGGTGGGCCACCATAATCCTGCAAAGAGGATGGCTTTGATTATCCTATTAGGTCCAAAATGACCTCCTGCAACACCTTGGTGTGCAGTCTCCAATACGCTCAAGTAATCGCTTTCATGAACACATTGTCTTAAATATCCATCTCGTCCTCATTTGTATAGATTATCACCAATAAGTGAATAGTCTTGAGCTTCCTGCTCTAGACTTTGTTGTCGTGCTAAGGTCATTCCTTGAGGGAATGTGTTCGTCCTCAAGTACGTCACTAAAGGTTCACTCCAATCTGGTGTGAGAGACAGGTGATATAATGTAGCATGTTCTACTAATGGTCTTTCACAGCAAACATGGCATTCTTTACACAACTTGTAGACATCTGCTTCCATAGAAGGCCAATATACTCCTAGTCTATGAAGAGTCTGCAATGTACGATGTTTTGAATGATGTTGCTTTAATGCACCTATGTGTGCTAATTGCAACCAATTTGCATGTTCTGATTCATCTACACAACAAGCAAGAATCTTTTGATTATCCTGTTTATATATGCTTCCTTCTATTATTTGATATCTCTGAGATTTGGTAATCTCTCCTTCTTTGATCTTTATCCTAGGATTCTTGGGTCCATATGTGAGAATAGGGACAATAGGCTTAGCCCATTCTGGTGCTATCTCAAGGTTAAACAAATACGCATCAGGTAATTCATCCGCTATTCCTTGAGGAGCTTCTCCTAAGGTTAATCTCGAGAGGTGGTCATCTCTAAGATGTGTCTTTCCTTTCCTGACTACTACTTCAAAGTCATTCTCCATGAGTTATAGAAACCAACGTATCAATCGCCCTGTGTTACATGGCTTATTGACTAAGTACAATACTGCTTGATGATCTGTAAAAAATTTAAACTTATTTGCTAAGCTTGAATTTCTTTATCGCGTAGATCATTCCTAATCCTTCTCTTTCCGTCGTGGTGTAATTTCTTTCTACTGCGTTCAAATGTCTGCTCACATAAGCTATGGGGAGATCCATATTACCTTCACTCGTTTGTTGTGCTAACACACATCCTATGGCATAGTTGGAAGCATCCACATGTACATGGAATGGCTTACTCCAATTTGGGGTTGTCAATATAGGTGCTGAGCACAAGCGTCGTTTAAGTTCATTGAATGAATTCTCACACTCGTCTGTCCATTCAAACTTGGTTAAAAGAGAGTACAGAGGCTTGGATATGATTGCATACATGTGTATGAATCGTCTGTAATAATCGTAATGAACCATAAATGCTTGTACCTCTTTTACGTTAGTTGGTCTAGGTAGATCGGCAATTACTTTTACCTTTTCTTCATCTATTGAAATTCCATTCTTTGACACAATGTGTCCTAAAATTTTGCCTTGTCTGACCATGGAAACACATTTTTCTGGGTTCAGACAAACTTGATATTCTCGACATTTGTCAAATACTTGTCTGAACTCTGGGATATGGGTCTGTCTCATATTCGAATGAGCACATAGGTCATCGACATAAACTTCCAAATTCTTGCATAAGAATTCCTTAAACACATGACACATGAGTCGTTGGAAAGTAGCGGGTGCATTTGTTAAACCAAATGGCATCACATGAAATGCAAATATGCCCCATTTTGTGGCAAATGCCGTCTTGTGTTGATCTTCTGGAGCAATGGCTACGTGATTATAGCTTGAAAATCGATCAAGAAAGCTGTAAACTTCCTTGCCCACAACTTTTTCCAATAAATGTTCCGTGATAGGAAGAGGATAACTATCTCTAATTGTGGCGGCATTAACTTTTTTAAGGTTAATACACACGTGCAATTTTCCATTCTTCTTGGGCACAACCACAATGGGGGATACCCATTCGATATGCTCAATTTCGTATATGAATCCTGCTTCTATCAAGCGGTCTATTTCTTCTTTAATCTTCGCTACGTAGTTATCATTGTAAGTGTATGGTTTTTGTTTCGTAGGTCTTGCATCCGGAGTCATAGGGATTCTATGGGAACGTATATCTAGATCTACTCCTTTCAAATCTTTGTAACTCCAAGCAAAAACGTCTCTATATTCGTGCAATAGGGCAACCAATTCTTCTTCTTCTTCAGTCGTCAAATCCTGCCCTATGTAGGTACATTTTTCTTCTTCTCCTTCTATAGCCACTATGATTTTTTTAGTTTTCTCTCGGTCATCATATACTTCTCCAATGTCAGTTTTTCTGTTAGGCATTCGTACCATGATTTGTCTATCTTCTATTTCATATTTCTTGAAGTTCTCCGGTGCCTCAAACAAAGATTCTTCTTCTCTTGGCATGGTTTCTTTCTTCTGTCTTTTCTTGCCTTCACTTTTGATAGTTACTTGTGTAGCTAACCTCACCTCATTTGTAATTTCTTCATGTTTCTGAGGGTAAGTTTCTACCTCATAGAAATATTCTTCCTCTGATGCAAAGGGTAGGCCCATAATAATTGACTCTAAGTCAAAATCACTCGCATTCTCAAATGCATCAGTGTTAGGTTCACATTCTTCTATAATTGAATCACACATGATTGGCTCTATCTTGAAAACTGAGATGTCATAGCCATCCTCGTCACAGTGGGGTGTCCATTGTTCTTCATTGATGGCTACATCCATGGATGCTAGGATTTCTGCCCAACCATGAGGTTCAAACTCCTCATCTGGAAATACTACAGGTGCATAAGCTGGGTCTTGAAGAGTTCATGGATGTTGTTCTGCACCTAAGGTTCTGGCTTCTAACTGTTCTTCCTCTTGTTTGGCTACCTTACACATCCATAAATGAGTGTCCTTGTGCAACCATGAGGGATCTGACTCCAATGAATCTACCGATTCTGTTTCTTCTGGTGTCTTATGGATGGTATTCCATTGTATTGGGGGTACATCTCGATGGGAATAGTCTTTAAGATTGACTTTAGTAGTCACTCCTAAATGTTGCAAGTACAAAGAATTAGTTCCCCAATCTTGTACGATTTGCAATTGACGCATGAATGGTCGTCCTAATATCATCTCATAAGCATGATTTTTTGCAAAATCACAAATGGGAAAGGTATGCTCAAATTCCACACAAGTGGTGAGAGATATGCCTTCTAGTAAGCCTAATGGTTTTTCTATGTGTCCATCAGCCATTTGTAGCTTCATCCTGGTGGGTCTTAATGCTCGCTTACCCCAATGTTTCCATAAAGCGGTGGTAGCAATGGCTACTCCGGCTCCTGAATCTAAGATGGCTTTGGTGGTATAGCCCTGATGGGTTATTGGAAGATAACTGTTACCTTCCTCTCCTTCGCTTACATCTCCAATCTTTTCTACGGGTATCTCTGGTACCTTTTTGAGTGATCCTGTCTGTGAGGGAGTAGTAGCATGCTCAGGGAATTGATTTGCTACATGTTTCCACAGTTCGGGTTTAACCTTTAGCAATTCCTCTAGAGTGAAATTACATTGTACTTTGGTATTCTTTATCACTTTCGTGTTTCTAGGGATCACTGATTCTTCATTCCTCACTATTATCGTGGGTGCTCTCTGTTGATAGCATACGGGAAGAAGCAAGTACGGACACACATGCAGATCTAGCACTAAGGCAACCCTTCATTTTTTTTCAAAACCCTTACACCATTTTAAAGTGATTCTCATCACTAAAAACCCTTGTAAATACCATTTTCACCTTTTTGTAGCTCCATTTTGTACAAGCCGAGGAGTCCTCGAGCTTGAGGAGCCTTAGAAGTAGTTGCCTACCAATTTTCATATTTTTTAGATCTCGTTTGAGCCCTCAAATAAGCCCTGGAACCTAATTTTTAACTAGGCCGGACACTAGGTCTGGACAGGGCCAAAGCTAGTCAAAAACTATAAATAGAGCTAGAGAGCTCATTTTTGAGCTAGTTTCTTGTAGTTTTGAGCTTGTATGAGAACTTGGTTGCAATAGAAGTGATTCCATTGTCTTACTCTCTTTGTTCTTGCCGTGTGTGCGCGTGTGTGTGCATGTTAGTGTGCTTCTCACTCACACATTTGTGCCTTCACTTGCTCGAGGTCTTCATACCATCCTCATGTCTTCCCGGATTGACATTAAAGGAGGTGCTACTCATCACTGAGCTACACCAAATTTTGGCGCCGTTGCCGGGGATTCGAGCTTTGAGGACGAGCGTGTGATGGTAAGACGTAGAGAGGACGCGTTGGAATGGTAAGTAGTCGGTAAATTTCTGATTTTTCTCCATCTCCATCTCCATCTTCACCTTCTTCTCCATCTCCACCTCCACCTCCTTCTCCACTACATATTCCCTCTTCCTTGTCATTCCCCTCATTTGTTGTGTGCGAGTTTGAGAGAGAGCGAGCGTGTGTGTTCTTGTTTTGTGTGTTTTTTGCATGTTTCTTGCAGGTGGCAGCTCCATCATCATCTCCAGCAAGCTCAGCAGGTACGGAATCTGTCTGCACAGTCCCCGAGGCGTTGAGCTCGAGCTATCGCGACACTCCGAAAACTTCACCCAATCACGATTCTGAGTGCACCACGACATTGCGCAGGCCTAGAGCTCCCAGGATCACTAGACAGAACAGAAAAATTCACCATATCCCGAGCTATCGCGACACCTCGAGGTATCGCAACACTCACGAGCTATCGCGACACCTCACGACCTATCGCGACACCTCACGAGCTATCGCGACACTTCGACCTATCGCGACACTTCACGACCTATCGCGACACCTCACGAGCTATCGTGACACTTCGACCTATCGCGACACTTCACGACCTATCGCGACACCTCACGACCTATCGCGACACTTCGACCTATCGCGACACCTCACGAGCTATCGTGACACTTCGACCTATCGCGACACTTCACGACCTATCGCGACACCTCACGACCTATCGCGACACTTCGACCTATCGCGACATTTCACGACCTATCGCGACACCTCACGACCTATCGCGACACTTCGACCTATCGCGACACCTCACGACCTATCGCGACACTTCGACCTATCGCGACACTTCGACCTATCGCGACACTTCAAGCTATCGCGACACTTCCGACCTATCGCGACACCTCGACCCGACCTATCGCGATACACGGCCTTTAACACATGAAAAATTTAGGGTTATTTTTGAGTGAATTGAAGGGTAGTTGAGCTTAATTTTAGGCACCTTGGTATAACTTTAGAACCTTGGAAGTGAGCAAAAGACTTAGAAATCAGAGAGGGATCTCCTGAACCCTGAGAGCCTGTTTTGACCCTTTAGTGCCTGAATGGTCATAACTTGACCGTACGAACTCCGATTGATGAGATTTTGGTCTCGTTGGAAAGCTCGTTGAGAATCCTACGTGGACCTCGACTGGTTTTTGTAAGAATCATACGTGGAGTTTTAGAACATGTATTTTTAAGTTGACCTTTAGGTGAAACTAGGTGGTCTTAAGATTGAAGGGGTACAGTGAGTTACTCCAGGGGGACTACAAATATTGATGTGTGTCTGTCAATTACTTGTGGTAAGAGAGCTATACTGACTGGTGAGCTTTTGCAGGAACATTGTGTGCACTCAAGGCAATCCAAAGCAAGCTAGCAAGGGTGAGTACCAAGCTTGGGAGAAGGCTTCCTGGGCTTGTGTAGCAGTCTGGTCAACCAGCTAATTGAGGTTGGAAGATCTCTCAACCCTCCTTTGTCAATTCCTAGCCTAGGCTAAGTACGACTTAGGTGTGGTAATTAATTAGGGCAACGTTAGGCACGAATCAAGTCCAAGAGTATTAATCAACCAAGTGCAAGAAGTAAATAGGTCTTAAGTGCGAAAACCCTAAGGGACAAAAGGTAAACTGGAATCGATCACTTATCAAGTGCGGAAATTCACTTAAGTACTCCTGACGACGTGATTTCAGACAAGACCATAAACATAATATTCAACTCAAAAGAACAAAGTGATTGGTGCAAATTAACCTGCAACGAGAGTGTGCTTGGGTCCAAGGGGGTAGATAAATCAGGCATATGAACCTTAGATCAGGCAGACACTTAGGCCGAGACAGACAAAGCCTCAGATCTTCTGAAGCTAGTGTCAATCACACTGCCAGGTCTTGGGCCCAACAGTTGAGTGATTACCCATACACTCCCAGATCAGAAACAAGTGATTCTGAGATGTCCTATCACATGGAGAGACCAGTAGGTAGTTCAGGGTTGGCTTATCTAGAAAAGCCAGAAGGACCATACAAGACTCAACTGGAATACATCAGGACGAATCGTCTAGGTGCTCGCATCTACGAAGACGGACTGAGAAGATCTGTGGTCCAGATTAAGAACCCCGATCAACCCCATGGACTAGAACACCCGGTAGTCAAGTTTGAGAATGGAGCATACCTAGATAAAGAGGGTACTATATATGTAGTCACCACTCTTCCTGATAGAACTGATGAGTTTGGAAATGTAATTGCTAAGACCGACATGGGTGATATAGAGCAAGGGAACTTAGAGAGAGAGCCAAGAACCCCCCGTGGTAAATCTGTCTTGACCAGAATCATGACTCCAGAGTGGATTCCAGAGGATAATAAAAGCATAGATCTGCTTTTAAACCGAGAAACCGATGAGGCTTTTTGGAAATATAAATCTGCTCAACCTCAGGAAGTGAGTGCCCTCATAATCTATGAGTTTAAAGACCCTGATAGCCCAGGCCAAGTAACCTACCTAGACAATGCATCAGAGAGAATCTTCATGGTCACTGAGCATGGAAGACATGCCTACACATGGAAGGGTGAATTTGTTTTTCCCCAACCAAGGTCTAATGCGTTCTTTGGTCACCAAGGAGCTGGGACCTCCCAAGCTCATGGAGCTCAAAGAGATAGAAGTAGAGACAAACCTGAGGTAAGTTTTGCCAACTCCCTGGGAAGAGAAAGAACGGGAACGGAAAGGAATAGGGTGGAACCTGAGAGACATAGAACCCCATGGAATCAAAGGAATGTTGACGATTTTCCTTTGCCAAGGCCGAGAGAACACACTAGGACCCTGCGACCAACTCAACTGGTGAAGTCCATGAAGAATTACTTCGATGGCACGGGAGACCCTTATGACCATGTGGCAGAATTTCGGCAAGTATTGAAAGCTGAACAGGTAGAGGACCTATTCACACAATATAATGCTTTTGGTCTAACCCTTAGGAACACTGCCCTTACGTGGTTTCAACCACTGAACGAGAGGCATTTCAGAAACATAGACCAGCTCTTAGAGGCATTTATCATTGATTTTTCTAAGAGTGGAATCAGGCACAACACTTCCTCACTAATTCATAGCTTCAAACAAACACCTCAAGAGACTGTCAGACTAGCTGGAAGAAGATTTAGGCAGTACCTGGAGAGATGCCCGATGCCGGAGTTACCCACACCAGCCAAACAAGTGGCCTTGTTCTTAGATGGATTAGTGAGCACCAAGCTCAGGTCATATGTGTATCTGAAGGACCCCAGAACGATAGAAGAGTGCGTGCGCATGTGCATAGACATTGAGGACAATCTAGGTGAGGAATTAGAACTATCAAAAATCTATAAGGATTCTGATAGCTCTAGTAGCCTCACATCTGGTCAATCCACATCCATTGAGGAACTTGCAGAGAAGGTACTTTAAAAACTAGGTGTCTCTAGCAAACAAATTCCGAGATTTGCCCAAGTTAAGCGGTGTTACACTTGTGGCGGTGACCATATGGCAAGTGTATGTCCCATTATGGCCCAACCCCAGGCGAATCCTAGTAGCCAGTACTGCACCATAGAGCGCAGGTACACCAACCACACTGCACAAGACTGCCCATATAACAAACAAACTGTTAGGCAAAATTACCCTCAGCCATATCCACAACAGGGTAGAAACCAGAATCAGTACCCACCACAACAATACAACCGACCACAGCAAACTTATCAGCCACCTTATCAAGGGCAGCAGAGACCTCAACCAGTCCTAGTGCAGCAACCCCCTGCTCCAACCAATGTGATCCCAGTGAAATATGCATCTGCTGAAGAAAATCCGAACAGAGCCATAGTCCCAATCACCCCATTGCTATCAGACAGTGATCCAAGTGACCATAGTTTTGACTCCACACATATTGATAGCCCACAAGCTTATTACATGCAGTCACCCGAGCATAACGAGTCATACTATTATGAGGACCCAAGTGAAAATAGTGGGGAACCTGAGTATGCTAATGTCATGTACACAAACCCCAACTCTAGACCTCAACCTAGGCAGGTACGACCCCCATTTCCTAGAGGACCATGCTTCAGATGTCAGGGGGATCACTTTATACGTGATTGTCCACTGCCTGCCCCTACACAACCTCAACCAGTAACCATTCAGGGTTTCTGTCAAGACTGCGGGAAAGAGCATCTCCTACGAGATTGCCCAAAGAACCCTAATTTACACTTGGATGGACTTCTAGAGAAGTTAGAGGGCATAATTGCAAGATCTGCCAAGGAAGAAAAAAATCAAGAAAGAGATAAAGCAAGCAAAAACATGACCCATTCCCCACCGAAAGCTTATGTGCCCAATTCCACTGAACCAGACATCCCCCCCTCCCTAGAAAGAATAGAGAATCTAATGGCACAATCACAAAAGGAACTCGCCCCTCACCACCATGACAAGGCTAGTGTAAGAGCACGTTTTCCTACCCAGAAAGCCTATGTGCCTGAAGCCTATGTGCCTAACTCTACGGAGCCAAACACATCATCTTCTATGAATCGGTTCACACCAGAATTCCTACGTGAGATTCAAGAAGACAAATGGGCTAAAGAAAGTGAAGCCCCTCCTCCCTTTGAGCTGGTGGATGACACACACGATCGATTCCCACAAGACCTTCCTTCCATTTATGGAGAACAGGAGAGTGCCCAATCTCAAGAAAGATTAGACTTCGAGTCTAATTCTTTACAAGAACTACCCCATTTCACAGGCCCATGGGAAGCAAAGTCCACCTGTATGAGGGCACCTACAGTCATGGTAAGAAATGAAGATTCAGTTATACCTAGGAACATAGAGGTAGTGAAGAACACCAAAGTGCAGTGCAATCTCACTTTGGAAGAGCTGCTTAAGGTTAGACCAGAAGTATGGAAACATGTAGCCAATCAATTGCCCGAGATAGCAAAACCTCGTTCCCAGGTAGGATCACATAGGACAGTGCTAGAGATACCCTTGGATAAGATAGGAGATGTGTGTGAAGGTGAAGAAGGGAACACCTATCTTCCCATTACCTACCAGGAGTACACTACCAAGGCAATTTTGGACTCAGGTGCAGGAGTTGCAATTGCCACCACTTCCCTATGGAAGCGATGGGGCAAGCCAACACTTCGACCAACGAGAATGAAATTGCAGATGGCCGATGGTCATATTGAGAGACCCTTAGGATTGCTAGAAGGAATAACTCTCACCACCTGTGGTGTCGAGTTTGAACATACATTTGCTATATGTGACTTCAGCAAAAATCATGCCTATGAAATGATTTTGGGAAGACCATTTCTTCGGCAATTGCAAGTAGTCCAGGATTGGGGAACCAATTCCTTGTATTTGCAACATCTAGGTGTTACAACCAAAGTCAATCTTAAGGATTACTCTCATAGAGACGTACCACCTATCCAATGGAATCCCATCCATAGAGCCAAAGATGAGACTGAGTCTGTGCATTCCATAGAATCCGGATCCTCGTGGATGCATGAAGACACCCACTTATGGATGTGTAAGGTAGCAGTAGAAGAAGAGAAGAGAGTCTTGACCACACCAGATTGGAATAGGCCATTCCATGTTCATGTGGATGCATCCAATTACGCTATTGGATGTGTACTCGCACAACCTACTGGTGAAGGTAATATGGATCTCCCAATTGCCTATGCCAGTAGGCAATTGAATGCAGCTGAACGAAATTACACCACTACTGAGAGAGAAGGCTTAGGCATGGTATATGCAGTTAAGAAATTTAGACATTATTTGCTTGCAAATAAGTTCAAATTTTTTACTGATCACCAAGCTCTACTGTACCTAGTAAACAAGCCATGTAATACAGGCAGATTAGTAAGATGGTTTCTCTTACTAATGGAGTATGACTTTGAGGTTGTGGTGAGGAAAGGTAGGACTCATTTGAGAGCAGACCATCTCTCTAGGCTCACATCCGGAGAGGCCCCACAAGGAGTGTCAGATGACTTACCTGATGCATACTTGTTCAATTTGGAAGTGGTGCCCCAATGGGCCAAGCCCTTAGTGCCAATACTTACATATGGACCTAATCATCCAATAGTAAACACACAGGATAAGGAGGTAGTCAAAGCTCAAAAGTACCACATCATGGCTGGAAGTATGTACAAGCACACAGATCAAGGAATCTTGGCTTGTTGTGTAGAAGAGGACGAGTACGCTAAGTGGTTGCAATTAGCACATGTAGGTGCATTAGAGCAACACTACTCAAAACAACGAACCCTACAGACCCTGAGGAGACTAGGAGTGCATTGGCCGACCATGGAAGCTGATGTCCAGAAGTTGTGCAAGGAATGCCCAATCTGCTGCACTAAACCACCTGTGGAACATGCCACTCTTTATCAAGTGTCCATAGTGCCTGATTGGAGTGTACCCCTAGTATCCTTCTTGAGGACGAAAACATTTCCTCAAGATATGACTTTGGCCAGGCAAAGAAGTTTGGAATAAGAAGCCTTGGATTACACCATCATTGGTGACAATTTATACAAAAGGGGGAAGGATGGTTACCTGAGACTCTGTGTCCATGAAGGTGAATACCTAAAGATCTTGGAAACAGCTCACCAGGGTGTAGCAGGAGGACATTTTGGTCCAGACAGGGTGATCAAAGCAATTCTATTTGCAGGATTTTGGTGGCCCACCCTTCACATGGACGCACATACCTATGTGAAGAGGTGTGAGATTTGTCAACGAACCCAGTATCCTATATGCAGAGATGAGATGCCACTGAAGCCTATGATGGGTGGACGTACATTCTCTAAGTGGGGAATAGACTTTGTAGGTCCTATCAATCCCCCAGCTAAGGGTTCCCATGCTGAGTATATCATCGTTGCCACGGATTATCTAACCAAGTGGGTAGAGGTAAAAGCCACAACGAAGAACGATGCTCAGACAACTGCTAAATTCTTGTTTGAGAATGTATTCACAAGATACGGGCTACCCATAGAGCTAGTTAGTGATAGAGGCACTCACTTCTTGAATGAAGTTATTGAAAATCTGCTCCAAGAATTCTTGGTAGTGCATAAGAAGTCTGCCCCCTATCACCCTCAAGCCAATGGGCAAGCCGAAAGCACCAATAAGATCCTATGCAATGTATTGACAAAATTAGTGAACAATAAACGCTCTGATTGGGAGAAACAGCTACACCATGCTGTTTGGGCATACCGAGTCGCCTACAAAACTATGGTACTCCAAGCCACCCCCTTTCAGATGGTATTTGGCCAAAACGCAGTGCTACCGTTGGACTTCTTAATACCTACATTGAAAGTAGCACAAGAGCACGAATGGACGGGTCATGAACTCTCCTCTAGACTTTTTGACCTTGAACGATTAGGAGAAACAAGACTGAGAGCAGCTGCAGGGATATATGCAGCTAAGAAGAGATAGAAGGCATACTTTGATGCCCATGTGAAGGATAAGGGCTTAAAAGCAGGGGATCTAGTTTTAGTCTACACATTGAAACAACACGCAAGGAAGCTAGAAAAGAGAGGCTACGGACCTATGATCATCAATAGGATCTCCACGAGTGGAGCAGTACAACTAGCCACTTTAGAGGGTGATGTTCTCCCAAACTATATTAGCGGATGCAGAGTCAAGCTGTATCAGGAACCCCTCACGGAGGAAATGCTAAGTCGACTCAACACTGCTAAGCAACGTAAAGAGGAGGAAAAACGAATTCGAGAAGAAGCACAGGCAGAGGCCTTAGAGCGTATCAGGCGAATGAAGTTGAGGAGACAAGGGAGGGATCAGCCTATGACTGACACTCAAGAGTCTCCAGGCTATCACATGGCCATGTGTGAGGCTTCAGGTGAACGTACCCATAAGATAGTGGACCGACGACCTTTTGTGACCCTAGAAATAGGACAAAGAGACAACACAACAAGCGTAAGAGCTTTAATTGATTCAGGAGCAGCCACAAGTGCAGTTCGGCTTTCTTATTGCCAGCAGCTGCAATTGGAGGTAAAACCCCTAGAAGCATATCTGATAGGATTAGGAGGTGTTGAAACCCCTTGCATGGGAGAGGTGGATCTTCCCCTCTACATACAAGAGGTCCTCATGCCAGCAAAAGTGCTAGTGTGTGAAGACGAGGATCTGACCGAACCTCTTGTCTTAGGCCAAGACTGGATCTATGATCACGCAGTCAACCTCAACCTAAGAAGTGGACTTCTTCAGGCTTGGGTAGGCCAAAGCCGTCTCACGATTGAATTAGAAAATCAAGCACTCAAACCAATAGAACAGGCACCAACTCCTGGTCCCTCCAGGAATCCACATGAAGATAACAATGTTGTTTTTGTACAAACTTCTATGGTGCAGAGGATTGACAATCTTACTGAAGGTACAGGAGCCAATAAGGAGTTCCTAACTGATTCGAAGAAGATTCTAGACGAGCAGACCGAACATCACTCGACACGAAGGAGGCTGCTGATCAAGAGACAAGAGCGCCAACCCATGCAACATGGAGCATCTCGTGGCGCGAAGCAGATCTGGATACGCAAGGATGGAAAACCCACAACTCTAATAGCAGACTCTCAAGCAGACAAGAAACGAGCCTCACCATCAAGGAACAAAGTGAAGAAGCCCCCTAGGATAACCCCTAGGCATACCATTTCTATTTGGGTTCCTAAGCGGTCAATGAAGGCCATCCCTAATGCTAGACAGATATGGGTGCCCAAGGCCTGCTTACAAGCCCAAATTACTTCACCTTCAGGCACTAGGATGAAGCAACTTTCACAAGCACTCATGGCCAACAACTCAGAAAACGAAAAGTTACCTACACCTCTCACTGTCTCCACTCCCATCAACCCTAGGAATGTCTGGAAATGGGTACCCAAAAGGTCCCAAATACATCACACTCTCATCCAGAAATCTTCACCTGTCTTTAGCTCTAAGAGCAACGAATCCTCTATCAAAGTCTAGAGAATTAAACTGTGTATTAAACCCCCTGACCCAATTCTGTAAATCCGTCCACTCTAACACAGGAGCATTCTGAGCCCATTGCATAACCAAAGTATGCATCTAGGATGACACTGACCTCTAATCACCACTCACACCTATCACAAACACTTCACCACTAACCACTGACCTCCGGGATTGTCATGTTAGTATTGTGAAGGGAACACCATTACATCTTGTTTCCTATGCAACACTAATGTGCCTTTCTTCTTCCAGCAGATAAGCAACCTACTCTCATGGCAACAGCGGCAGGCACAAGCTCTCAGGCAGGCTCTGGTGCTCAAATCAATTGGGATGCCATGCCGGTGGAGGCCCCACCAACAGCTCGGCCTGAAGAGTTCGTGAATGTGCGGAGAATTCCCATTCCAGATCCACCAAATGGCCTAACCGAAAGAGTAAAGGGGCATTCTCACTGGTTCAATGAGATGCCAGGAGATTTGGGAGACGCAGATCATATCTGGGAATCCAAGATGGAATGTGGAGGAGTGTGGTGGATCTTCCAGTTCTTCTCACGAGAATTTGAACCATTGCAAAATGCAGCTCCACTTCAAGATATCTGGCAAAAAGTAGGATTACAAACTTATTTTAGTGCAGCTCTGCCTAAACCCGATTTCCTCAGGTGCTACTACCTAATTGCCACGCTGAAGCCGACAGGGGATAAAGATCATTCAGGCACATTCTGGGTGCCCTCCTTGTCAAATCTAGAGGAAATGAGGAAGTTCGAATTGAATGTTACTTTAATCAGGGAAGCACTTCAGATGTATGGCACGCATGTACCTTCTGACCGCGACCCCTTGATACCTGAGTCGATGAAAAGCAATAGAATCAAGAAGCTAAAAGAAATGTGCGCCCTCACCCCCAACATCGCCATACCTTTGCGGATGTGCCTCCAACACTTCGCATTCCCAGCTTAGGACCGTTTCACCCAACCTCACAAGAAAATATGGTATGGGCTATATCTAGCAGAGACTGGAAGCTTGCCCATTAGGATGCCTGTATGGATCTTGGACCAAGTGTATGAGGCAGGCAAGCGGGGAGTGAGGAAGCCTACTTTACATGGCTGTTGTGCGCTTACAAGAATTATATATAGATGTCTTGCATATGATGTGCCGGTTGCCAGAGCCCTAAAATATGCACAATTGGAGTTGTTCAAAGGGCGGAAGTCAGGGAGCCAGCCTGCAAAACGAATGCGTGGATCGCTCTCCCAGGTAATGATCCCTCAAGAAGCCACGACCGAAGCTTCTCCCCGACCAGAAGCTCAGGTTGCACCTTTCACGATCCATCTTCAAGGAGTTCAAGTTGGGGAGATGGTACAACCCACTCCATCCGCCCCTCCACTACCTACCGATGCAGAGTTTGCATCTATGGCCACCTTCACAGAGGATCCAAACTTTGATTTTGAAAGATTCCTGCAGACAGTCCCCCTATCAGACAGTGAAGATTCCCCTGACAATGTTGATCCGGGAGCATCAATCCAAAGAGAACAGCCACGGGGCGAGACAAGCAGAGTACATGGGGAAGAAGTGGCACAACATCCTCATGACCCAAACACACAAGTTCAGGAAGGTGCGCAAAGAAATGAACCAGAAGACAGTGAAGAGGAGGCCCCTGCCTACACGGCACAACTCAAACGGCTATACAAGACAATCAAGCAGGTACAGAGAAGAAATAAGATGACAGAAGAGGCGAATAGAGCTCTAGTGAACCAAATGCTTCAAACCGAGAATGTCGACTCACATTTTGTGGAATCATTGAATCTATTGGCAGAGACATGTGGGATCGGGGAAGCATTGAGGACAATGGTCTATCAGGAAAACCCTACCTATGATCAACGAAGGATTGATACACGGCCACGACGAGGGAAAATGATTCAAATGGAAGTCTCTACCGCCCTGCCTACCACAATTTCAGAGGATGTTCACATGACGGGCCCAAGTCCCACTGACGAACAAGATGTAATTACACAGGTACCATCTCCACCGCCACCTTCCATTCAACCCTCAGAACCCTTCTCCACTAGTCTTTCTAAACAACCGATATCCACCCATCATGAAACCATTGTACACACCTCTGTTTTTACATCCTTCCCTTTACCCACATCCATCACTTCCACCCAAATTTTTGAACCTCACACCGGTCATCCTGCCACCGATCAAACCATAATAGGTCACCCTTCCTATCTCCCCGCCCTTGGACAACCACTTGCCACTAGCCAGACCTCATCCCATCCTTTTCCATTCACCCACACCCAAACCCTATCCACCACTTCCCTAGTAACCGCCTCATGCTCAACCCAAGTCACACAACCGTCATTCTGGACAAACCTTGTAAATATACTCCAACAGGTGGATAATTATAATAAAAAGTCCCTTTCCCAACCCCACTCCCCCACATTCACTGCCACCACTATCACACCACCCACCATCCCTGTATTCACAGTTCACGAATCACACACTCTCACGTCCGATCCCATGGACATCTCACCATCCATAGGATCACCCACCACCACTGTTATTCCAACATCACCACGTGTCATTTCACTCACATCACCATTGACAAACACGGTAGGCACAACATCCACTTTTCCCTTTCCCATCTCCCGAACCCTTGCATCTTGCACCCTTACCCCTGCACCCACCTCATTTAGTCATGCACTCAACACCATGCTCGAAGATGCCGCCCAACTTAAACAGGAATACAGGTTACTAGAAGAAAACAATAAAGAGCTCTGTACTTTGTCATCCCACCTCCAGGCACGTGTCACTGCCTTGGAGTTGTCTAATACGGAGCTCGAGTCCACACATACAGAGAAGAGTAGGGCAACAGAAGAACAACTTAGAGATCAGCTAGCCCGTAATGCTAGACTACAACGAAACATGGCTCTACTCCGACGCCATTTAGCGGCTGCTCAAGAAGAAAACAAAAGACTACAGCAAAAAAATCAAGAAAACCTCGAAGCAGCCATGGAAAATACTCCAGGGGCACCCATCGACCCTGCTAAATTCCAAGCCATCCCCTCAGAAAACATACAACAAATATTGGAAACCTATGCCAATCTCTTAGAAGCACATGATCAGCTTGCTGACCAAGTCAAAGACCTACAGAAAGCCCAAGTGCCCACACCACACCAACGAGAACCTAAAGAGATGGCCAACGCTACAACCTCACCAGAGCCAGAATTATCAGTAACCAATGAAGTACTAGAGCTACGTCAGCAGGTGGCCGAGTTAAAAATTAAGTTGTTACAATATGAACGACCCCCCTCCCCACCTGATCAGCCAAGTGAAGAGGAAACTATTGTCATTCCG
Source organism: Ceratopteris richardii (assembly GCA_020310875.1). Lineage (NCBI taxonomy): Eukaryota > Viridiplantae > Streptophyta > Polypodiopsida > Polypodiales > Pteridaceae > Ceratopteris > Ceratopteris richardii. Next base: position 206,767,036 of record CM035407.1, on the reverse strand, counting down.
GTGGAAGAAACATTTGAAGATAATTATGAGCCACAACCTCTTCCAGGTGGCAGGATCACTGAAGAGGGATAGGATACATATGAGGAGCCCCCGTCAGCATGGATGAAGCAGGTAGAGGAGATGGGCCACACTCACGAAGAGCGTGTTGCAACTCAGATGCTAGCCATGAAAACCATAGAGGAGACCATACTCAAGTCTGAATATTTCTCGAACTTGGCTCCTAGGCGGTTGATAACTAGCTCCGAGTTACAATATAAACCTTATTTTGTATTGTTGGCGGACTACAATGCTGAGATCAAACGCATAACCAACAAGTACCCCTCTTTCGCAACACAATTCGAACCCGAGGACATCCCAGAGGCAGCCAAAAAAGGGGCCATATTCCAGCCCATATGGAGGCAAAAGTTACTGGAGACCTATCCGGAAATGTTACGAACATGGGATCATGCTCCCATGCATCTGAAATATAACCCATGCTTTGGACCAGTACAAAGAAGACGCTCCTGGAAAGCATTCGCCATCAAGGTTCAGAACAATGTGAATTGCAAACAGTGGCTGAACTACCCCAAAATCGCACCATCAACAGGCCCACCTACAACAGCGTACATGATGGCTACCATCCGATATTGGCTCCCACGCCTCCACTCCATGCCAGATGTACCTGCACAGGTGCTACTCAAGATACTTGATATGATGCAGGTTGTGCTCAAAACCTTCCGCAACGTATGTAACATTCAACCTCCGATTCCCGGCTTCATCAATGGTAATTATGACCTCCTGTATGATATGAGCACAACCCCAAGCATACGAGTTGCTTATGCATGGCACGCACGCATCAGATATCTCCCTGCCTGCTATAAGCAAACTTTCGACGATATGTTCACCACGGGGTTTTGGGAGTCACACTCAGAAGTGTTCGCACCACGCCCAACCCACCTGCTACATCTATTCGCGTGTGAACAAACCATGCACTCAGAGCTCTACACCACACCACACCCTGATATGCCGGGAGCAGTCAATTGGGATGCCCTCCAGAGAGACTTGGTCCGGGGACTACGCATCAAGGAACAAGAAGTGGCAACCGACCTCCTGCAGAAGTACATTGATCAAACAGTGGAGCAGAGGTCTGTCAGAGGCGACAGACCCTAGGGGGGGGAGAGTGTTGACAGTATACGGGAAGAAGCAAGTACGGACACACATGCAGATCTAGCACTAAGGCAACCCTTCATTTTTTTTCAAAACCCATACACCATTTTAAAGTGATTCTCATCACTAAAAACCCCTGTAAATACCATTTTCACCTTTTTGTAGCTCCATTTTGTACAAGCCGATGAGTCCTCGAGCTTGAGGAGCCTTAGAAGTAGTTGCCTGCCAATTTTCATATTTTTTAGATCTCGTTTGAGCCCTCAAATAAGCCCTGGAACCTAATTTTTAACTAGGCCGGACACTAGGTCTGGACAGGGCCAAAGCTATTCAAAAACTATAAATAGAGCTAGAGAGCTCATTTTTGAGCTAGCTTCTTGTAGTTTTGAGCTTGTATGAGAACTTGGTTGCAATAGAAGTGATTCCATTGTCTTACTCTCTTTGTTCTTGCCGTGTGTGCGCGTGTGTGTGTGCATGTTAGTGTGCTTCTCACTCACACATTTGTGCCTTCACTTGCTCGAGGTCTTCATACCATCCTCATGTCTTCCCGGATTGACATTAAAGGAGGTGCTACTCATCACTGAGCTACACTCTCATACTAATAGATTTTACTTCCCAAGGTCCTGTGAATTGAGGTAATTCTTGTAAAGAATTGGATTCAAAACCTGTGTGTTCACTCAATTGCTCTTCCTCTACATCATCATAAATAGAGGGGATGTCTTGGGGAAATTGTTCCTGCAAGTTGTCTATTTCTTGAATAGGAGGATGAGTTCCTTGTTCTTTTCTCCATTTCTCTCCTTGGATTTCTCTTAGAAATTCATATGAATACCTATGTATGGAAGACAGGTTGTCTTGAATTTCTGTATTGGCTACTTGAGACAGGGATGGTGCATTTCTTTCCTGTGTCTCTGAGACAGTAGGGTTCCTATACTGATTCTTTTTCTCCTTGCTATCAATCAAATATTCTAGCCTCTCCATCACTCCTTGAAAGTGTAATTCAGGTTTTGCCATGTTATTCCAATTTAGATATCTAGAGGCTTCAAACATAGCTTGTGTTAATTCTACCACCTTCATGCAGAGTTTAGTCTGCTCAATTTCTAAGTCTGCTCTTGGGTAGTTCTTACTCATTTCGGCTATCTGGGGTCCTTCGTTTATTCTAGCCTGATATGCACGAAACATCATGTCTAGATTTTCCGGTAGGGGTTCCGCTAGAACTGATCCTAATTTTTGAGCTAGGTTCTCTTGATTCGATTCTTGAGAGGTAAACTCTAGGATTTTGGCTCTCGATTCTTTTAAACTTCCTTCCAACTCAGTTATCCTTTTACTCCACTTTCTCTTGATTCTTTCTCTAGAATCTTTCCATGATTTCGTTTTCTTACTACTAGATTCTCCAACTTCACTAGTTCCAGCTATTTTCTCCTGATTAAGCCGTTGATTCTGTAAGAGCGCCTAGGCTCTTGTTATAGCTTGGATATGCACATACGTAGGGTTGGATCCATCTACATTGTTTACAATACCTATCACGTTGATCGGTGTCACATTTGAAGCATTAATAGGGTTCTTAGGACAATCTTTGATTATGTGCTCTTTGCCACAGTCGGCACAAAAGCCTTGTATGTTAAAGTATTGTGACTGTCCTGTTATCGGAGGATGTGGACAATCCTTTATGAAATGATCTCCTTGGCACCTAAAGCATGGTCCTCTAGGGCCCTGTGGTCTTTGTTGTCTTAATTGGGGTCGTGGATTTGGGTTTGTGTACATCACATGAGCGTATTCGGGCTCCCAACTAGGTTCCAATGGTGGACTATCATGTTGATATGTTTCCACGTGTTTTGGTGACTCTGAGTAGTATGCGGGTGGACTATCTACATGAGTAGAGTCAAAACTGTTAGAGTTCGGATCACTGTCAGTAATTAAGGGTGAAACGGGAACTAAAGCTCTATTGAGATTCTCTTCTGCAGCAGCATATTTAACTGAGATGACATTCGCTGGTGGGGGTGGCTGCTGAGCTAAAACAGGTTGTGGTCTCTATTGAGCCTGATAAGGATAGTTCTGAGGAGGCCTATAGTAATGAGGCTGGTTATTATACTGGCCTTGATACCTACCTGGTTGTGGGTATGCTTGCGGGTAGTTTTGTCTCATTGTTTGTTTGTTGTACGGGTAGTCTTGAGCCGTATGATTCGTGTACCTTCTCTCAATCATACAATATTGGCCACTAGGATTGGCTTGTGGTTGTGTTGCGTTGGGACACATATTTGCCAAATGATTTCCACCACAGGTGTAACAACGTACGTTAGTTGTTAACTTGGGCATCTTTTTACTAGAAACTCCTAGTTTCTGGGCCACTTTTTCTGCTAGATCTTCTATTGAGCTAGACAATTTCATGGATGCTAGAGATGAACAATCTGAATCCTTATAGACCTTTGAGAGTTCCAACTCATCTCCTAAGTTGTCCTCAATGTCTATGCAAATTCTTACACACTGCTCTAGCGTCCTGGGTTCCTTCAAGTACACATAGGAGCGTAGTTTAGAGCTCAACAAGCCATCTAGAAACAATGATACTTGCTTGGCCTGTGAGGGTAACTCTTGCATTGGAAATCTTTCAACATATTGTCTAAACCTACGTCCTGCAAGTCTATTTGTTTGCTGAGGGGTCTGTTTAAAGCTATGAATCAAAGAAGACGGGTCATGTCTAATTCCACTTTTAGAGAATTCAGTGATGAATGACTCTAAAAAGTGATGGATGTCCCTAAATTGCCTTTGTTGCAATGGTTGGAACCAAGTTAAAGCTGTATTTTTTAACGTTAGTCCAAATGCGTTATATTGCGTGAACATGTCTTCTACCTGTTCTGCCCGTAGCACTTGCTTAAATTCCGCTACATGGTCATAGGGATCTCCTATCCCATCAAAATAGTTTTTCATTGATTTTACTAACTGAGTGGGTCTTAATATTCTTGCGTGTTCATGTGGTCTAGGTAGAGGAAAATCATCTCTACCACCTGACATTCTTTGTCTTTCCACTCTATCGGTATCTATAGTGGTTTTGTCTCTCCCTATGGGATGATTGAAGCTGACTTCTGGTCTCTCTCTGTTCTTGTCTCTTTGATTAGCATGGGCTGAGGATGTTCTTGCCCCTTGTTGGCTCGCGTTTACGTTTGTTCGAGATGGAGGGAATACCAACTCACCTCTCCATGTGCAGGTATTTCTTGCGTGGTCTGGTACTACAAATACCCTTTCTGAAGTTTCATCCAGATATACAACCTTTCCAGGTGTATCTGGGTCCTTGAACTCGTAGATTATGATCGAGCATATCTCACTAGGTTGTTCTATTCTGTACCTCAAAAATGCTTCGTCAGTTTCTGTATTTACAAACAACTCTATGCTTCTGTTGTCTTGAGGGGTCCAATTTGGAACTAGTACTCGTGTCAGTACAGATTTCCCTCTAGGTGTTCTAGGTTCTTCTCCTACTGGTTCTTTTCCTTGGGATTTAGCTTCCGTCTCTAACTGAATTACGCCAAACTCATTTGTATGATTTGGCTGAGTACTTATGATGTACATCGTTCCTTCCTTGTCTATGTACGCATCTCTTTCGAATTTCACCACTGGACGTTCCAATCCAATGGGTTGATCCGGGTTGTGCATTTGCACCACTTGTCTTCTCAAACCATCCTCATAGATGTGAGCACCTAAGCGGTTGGTTCAGAGAAATTCTAATTGATTCCTATAGGGTCCTTCGGGTCTTTCTAAATATGCTATGTTTGAACCTCCTTCTGGTCTTTCCGTGCTAAAAGCCATTTCTGATTCACTCGTTTCTGAGCTCTCATGGGGGTAATTACTATTCAATTGTTGTGCCCACGATCGTGCAGTAGTTCCTAACTGCTTCTGATGATCTAAGGCTTCATCGGTCTGACTCGCCTATGTGTTTGCCCGATCTAAGGTTCATGAATTTTCTTCCTTGCAAACTCAGTACACGATCAGATCGTCAATGGTTCCTTGTATTGATTTTCTTGTTTGTTTTTAAATTCCTTTGAGTTCTTGTCTTGTCTTTTTGTAAGCGTCAAGAATCGACTTTCTGTGGTACTTTTGAGTTCTCATTCCGTCAAACTTTAGTTCTTTTCCTTTAGGTTTTTGTATTACACCTTTATCTTAGTCTTAGACTTGATAAATTTAAGTCTCTTATACTTGATGCGTTCCTATCGTCGTTAATCCACAAAGGTAACGTTTAGCCTAAGCTAATAATTGACTGAGGGGGTTGAGTAATCTTCCAACCTCAAGTCAGCTCCTTTGAGTGCTCTGATGCCCAAGAAGCCGCGCTTCCCAAGCCCTGCGTTCTTCACTACCTTGCCTTGATTGCCCTTGATTGCCTTGATTGCCTTGCTAGACCTGTAAAATTCACTATTAGACCAATTCTCAAATGGATGATCAAGCACTTGAGTATATACACCTTTAAAGGTCCCTTCTTCCCTTGCCCAACTTTTAATGCTGCCCCCTGACTTTCTAGTCCCAACTATGGTTAACCTCAAAACATCTTATCTAAAAATCAACGTATTCTTTTTGAAAAAAAAATAGTCGAGGTCACGTAGTACTCATCAAGAGCTTTCTAACGAGCTATAAAGCTCAAAAAACAGACTTCGGATGAAAAAGATATGAGCGTTCAGGCCCTCGGGGGTAAAAACTGACAAACAGGTTTTTCTCCAAATATGAGCTAAAGGGTCTCCTATGAGCTTAATGGTCCAAAAATTTGCTTAAAATAGCCCCAAATTTGGTCAAAGAATCAAACCCTAAAAATTGCATTTGGGGTGGACAATCACGATGGTCAGGAACAATCGAGAGGGTCTGGGGCTGTTGCGATGGTCTAGGTGAACCGTCGCGATGGCGTGGCACAATCGCGATGGTCCGAAAATGCGAACTGTGGTGATGGTCTGAAATGAATGATCACGATGGTCCAAAAATGAACCGTCGCGATGGCCCGATCAGCGAATAATTGCGATGGCATCAGTCAACGATCAACGTGAACCGTCGCGATGGTCCGAGTGAACCGTCGCGATGGTTACGGGCGCGATGACATGAGCCAATCGCGATGGTCTGATTTTGAGTCGTCGCGATGGGTATCAGGGACAATCGCGATGGCGTGACTAGCGAACAATCTCGATGGTCTACCTTGCCACGTGGCAGCATCGGCACGATGGCATGAGCCAATCGTGATGGCGTGGGGTCGACGGGATCATCGCGATGGTCCAAGTGAACCATCACAATGGCTCAAGTGAGCCATCGCGATGGTGTGAGACTGTCGCGATGGTCCGGCCAAGCCGTCGCGATGGCGTGAGCCAATCGCGATGGTGTGACACAATCGCGATGGCGTGAGCCAATCGCGATGGTCCACCAAAATGATGATTTTGCAAATGCGTTTGTGGATCCGTGCAAGCACTAGTGTCACTTACCTCTTGGTGAACTCGCATACCAAAAATGTCGAAGTTGGTAGACTATCGCGATGGTCTGACACACTCAGCAGATCTCTGACAGAAAGTGAAATTTTACCTTTTTGCAGCTTTCCTGATGCACTGGAGCACTGTACTTGCAAGAAAACTCAAAAACACAAACGTACACACAAGAACAAAAGCTCTCTCTCACTCTCTCGCATGCACAAATGAGGGGAAATGAGGAGAATGGGTGGATATGGTGAATTTTTGATTTTTTTGGAGTTGAAGATGATGATGCAGTGGTGAAAATGGAGTGTGGGGGAGGTGAAAAACACCAAAAACAGTAAAAACAACAACAAAAACTAAAATTTTTACCTTCCAACGCCACTTCTTGCTATACTCTTACCATCACACATTCGTCCTAGACTCGATCCCCGAATGGCGCCAAATTTGGTGTTGCTCTAGCACAATGGTGAGATGAAGAGATAGGAGTGATAATGTCAATCCGCGGAAGAGATAGGAGTGATATGAAGATCGTGAATGTGAGATGAAGTGAGAGTGAAGGTGAGAAGCATAGAGATGCACACACACACACACACACAACAAAGAGACAAGCAAGACACAATGGAAGGTAGGAAATCAACTCTATTGCTCAAGATCTCAATTACAAGCTCAAAATAGCTCTAAGATCACACTAACCAACCTCAAAAATGAGCTCTATAGCTCTTTTTATAGATTCTAGACTAGTTTTGACCGGTTTCACATCTTGTGACCGGCATAGTTAAAAAATAGGTCCTAGATGCTCTTTGAAAGGGTAAATGGTGTTTAAAAATAACCAAAATTGGTATGCTCATTCTACCTAAGCTCCTCAAGCTCGAGGACTCCTCGGCTTGCACAAAATGGAGCTATGAATTACAAAAAGGGGTTTTTCTATTTACATATGTTACAAAAGTGATGAAAATCATTGTTGGAGGTTTTTGAAAAGTATTTATACAACATAATTATTTGAAAAATGATTCGACTGACTCCTTGCTTCTTCGTTATGCTCTGTCTTCACATGCTTCCGTGTCTTCTATGCCTCTGGTTGCTGCCAGTATTAATCCATTAGTATTGGAAATCTTCAAATCATAATGAACAAGGTTCGAGAATACTCTAAGCAACCCATGTGTGTCTACTCTTTTTGATACATCTTTATCGTGCTAGTTCTAATGCATACTTGAACTTATAAACCCCATTTTTATCAATGTAGTAACTATATGAATCTATGTATTTCAAAAGTTGCAAAACAAGTATTGTAATCATATAGTTCTCTTGACTTTTACTAAACAATAGTGGGGTAAGTGGATATGCATTCTACTGCAATCCACCAATACTTTCGACTCCACCCATTTCTACTTGATATGTCAAGATTTGCTAACTTTGGAAAGCTTTTTTTTGAGGGCGAATGTGTTGATCTTCCAAAGTCACAATGCGATGTATGCACACTCGCCTTCAAAATGTAATAGTATGTTGCTTGGATGGAGATCATTGTGCAAAATATTAAAAGTGTGTAGGAATGGCACTATTCATAGCGATCCATTGATTAACTTCCAAATATTTGTTTTATTTATAGCTATATCCCCTTGTGTGTCTTTGATAGTTATGCTTCATGGTACATTTGAATACTCATTTTTCATTTTCTCAAGCTACATGGCCAATGCATCACCATTCCATAATCTGAAAATAACGCATGGGCTTCTACTATGATGTATAGCTAATGCACGTGGATTGATTATTCCACTATGGGTAATAGGTAATATGGTGGCCTCATTCATTGGTTTAGCCTCTCATGTTTGTAAGTCCTCACCATGTAGTTTAAATAATTTTGCTACATAAATTTTGTTGATAAACCTTGGATGGGTTATTATGACTTTATGGACCATACTATTCCATATTGTCCTTCCCCCACAAGACCTTCATCTTCAAAATGAACAAATGAATATGGTAGCAAACATAGGTTGTTGGTTGTTTGATCTCCCATATTCACATGTATATCTACACATGGATCTATTGTTGTTGCCATCGTTGGTCTTTCAACTTGTTCGATGGTGCCAGGTCTCACTCTCTTTCCTTTCTTGATCTTCTGGTGGTGTAAATTGAAAAATTTGTTTTTTTGATAAATCCTAACATTGTTCTGATATCCAATGCCAAAGATTCTACTACTTTTACTATTTTTATGAAGATACGAGTGATCTCTTTGGACATTCACCTAGTACTTGTTATCCTCTTGATATGCTTCCAAATTTATTTTTTATGTTCATGTATGTTGTTCTAGATCTCCTTGTAATTTGATATATCCATTGCTATTGTGATCTGGTCTTCTCACATTCCGTACATGTATGAGCAGAGAAAATCTATTAAGAACTTTCGATCGTGCTTATTTATTTTACTTGCTATCTGTGTAAATATAAGAAATAGAATATCAGATAAAATTAAAATTTTGATTAATATTAAATCTTTAAACACTAATATGATTCGTAAAAGCAATAATAAAAAACAAGACTCATAAATAAAATGATAGATACTTAAATACATCTTTAAGTACACATAGATAGAGAAATCAATAAGTTTATATATAGGTAGATTAATGTATAGATAAATAAATGATAGATGGATAATGGATAGATAAATATAGATAGATAGATCTATATGTAAATAAATAAATGATAGATATATTAAAAATTGAATGGATAGATAATTGAATAGATAGATAGGTGGATACATAGATAGATGATAAAGTGCACGAATAAATAGATGAACATATAGATAAATATAGATAGATAGGTAGATATGTAGATGAATAATTTCATGGATAGATAAATGGATAGATAGTTAGATAAGGAGATTATAAATGAATAGAAAGTTTAATTACAATCTTGAAGTGAATCTATGTAACTATTAAGAATGTAAGAGTAAAAGGATCAGACATTCATAATAGTTCATAAACACTTCCTATAATATCTATGATTCTTATCACATGAATGTATATAACTATTTTGATAGTAAGAGTCAAAGAATCAGTCAATCACAATAGTTTCTATACACCCTATGACCCTACACTGTGTAATTATGCTCACACGAATCTAAGTGACTGTTGTGAGAGTAAGAGTCAAAGGATCATAAAATCACAATAGTCCCTATACACTCCCTATACTATTGAGAAAGTAGGGATAGAGGGGGCAATTCAAACAATCTCAATAGATCTATTGCTCAGTCCTTTACTACTATGAAATTAAGAATCAATGTAGCGAGTCAAACAATAATAATATTGCTTTATTTTAAATTTTATTAATCAAAGTATACAAGTAAGAAATGCTTTCACGAGTCGAGCATGTATACTATTGATGATTAAAAAACATAAAAACTAATAACATAAATACAAATCATACATATGTAAGAGATGCATATGCAAATCATAACATATGCATGACACACAATAAACATAACAATAAAGTAAAAAATAAATGAAAAATAAATCAGTACCTGAATGATATGGTGAGGAAAGAGCTCTATGAATGCTATGATACTAGAAAATCTCTAACAACTTGCTAGGAAGCACGTGGGGAATACGCTTTTTGATTGAATCAAAAAATATATATTTTCTGCTTAGAAAAAACTTTTCGATCGAAAACTTTTTTTGATCGAAAATTTTTTGATAAAAAATAAATTCATATCCAATCTTTTATTTGGATTTATTCAAAAATCCCCAAATGAGCTGAACATATTTGGGATTTTTCTATTATTCAATCAAATAAATACAACATCTCTAGTATTTGGTGTGATCTCCACCACTGATTTAGCATCTTCCACTATACTCCATTGGTGGTAGGTGTTGTCGCTACTCGAGTTAAGTCCCTTTGGACTCAAGTTAACTCACGCTAACTTGAGTTAAAAGACTCTAGACCTCTTTGGCCAAAAATCTCCCTGTGTTCCTTATGGGGGATGAACCTAAGTCCTCCTTGGATAGGACCCATTGCTGGGTAGTAGTGCTGCTACACATATGGGAAGTGTGGTTAGTACTTTCTCTAACCTAGGATTTTTATCCTTTAGGAAGGCATTGATATGATTTTTTGACCTTATTATACACATTTCTCATAATACTTATTTATCGACTTTGAGTTTCAATTTCAACTAGTTATGTGTTTCAAACTTCGTCTAATTTTACTCCTTTTTGCGTTTATAGTAGTGGAAGGGAAATGTTCAAATTCTCAGCTAGATCTAGTTAAAATTCTTTGCATTGCTTAGATAATGGTCATATTCGTTGGTCTTCTTTCAAAGTGGCTTTAGTTAATACTCATTATACCAATAATTCGATAAAAGCTCTTCTTCATTTCTTTCAAAATGGCTTTAGTTAATACTCATTATACTAGTAATTCATTAAAATCTCTTCTTCATTTAAGGCATTAAAGAAAAAAACATTTGCATGAAGTTAATCGTTTAATTCCTATTTTTTGTTCACAAGTCATTTATGTGATTTATAACATTTACAATAGTTCATATTTGTATGTTGGTCAAACTTTTAGGACTACATTTGTTCTTTTCAAAAGCATGTTAGAGAAGCTAGAAAAATTCATTCTAGAAGAATTTTGATTGAAAAAGTGAATCCTCTTTATGCATCCATTGTTGGTGCAGACCAATCACCAATTGAAGATTTGAAGGACAAAGGATAGGGATGAGATCAAGTTTTGAAGCAAAGAAGATGGATACATTCACATAGTGAAAGACATGTACACATATGTACATTAGTTAAGACATAGGTTACTTATACTTATGCTTTGATATAAGTCTGTACATAATTGCCTATAAATACTTTTGAAAATGTCTGGGCAATGAGAGAAGACAAGGAGAGACAATAGGAGATCATGAGATTAGTGTATTCAGAAGTAGAAAATGTCATTAGACATGTGTGAAGTGAGTTGAACTCTCCATCCTCACTCAGTGATAAATTTCTGAGAAATAGAAGGAAAAATTGCGCCCGATGTTTCTGTGTTTTCTCTCTGTGTGATAGATCTTTTGTGAATTCCTTTTGGAGATATCTAAGTCCATAGTTAATCAATGTATGGCTAGAGTTTGAGAGTCTAATTGTGATCAGGCTAAGAGAATTGTGTGTAGGAACATTTGCATGTGAGAAAGTACTCACTGGTTCCTGAAACAGGCGCAAATTTTGATCTTAATGATTTGATCATTTCTCACTCCACAGTTTAAAGTTTTGTGCAAGTAAGCACTTAATCTTTAAGTTGGAAGGTAAGCTACTCGTGGCTAAAAGCATTTGCTTAAACGGGTTCTATACTGAGAGAATTAAAGTTAAGAAGTTAGGGGTGTCCAAATCGACTTCTCAAAAGTGCAGATTTAGACATAGCTGACTTGGTGAGTAGATTTCTCAAGATCTACTGAACCTTTTGAAGTAATTCGACTTGGAGAAGGTGCGCAATCCTTAGGTGACACCTTGTGCAAAGTTTCATAAAAAACTTTACACATTTACTCAGTCAATGAGCAAGATCTATGCAGCAGACTTTCTGAGGAAATTCCTTCTTCACAGTTTAGTCAAGAAATTGATAATTGATCATTGATAGCTTAAATTGGTGAAGGTTTTGACTTACTTTTGATATAGAGGTGTTCTAAATTCAAGAGTAGGTTGTTCTTTTGGAGATTAACACTCTCCATCATCCATTGCAAAAAATGGTTTTGAAGCATTTCATTGTTTTTCTATTAAACACATAGAAGGTAACTTTCAAAACTCTCAAGTGTATGTTTCGTTGAGATTTTTAATACTTATTCATCGACTTTGAGTTTCAATTTCGACCATGTACGTGTTTTCAACTTCTTCTTCTAATTTTATTCCTTTTTGTGTTTATAGCAGTGGAAGAGAAAGGTTCAAATTCTTAGCTAGATCTAATTTAAATTCTTTGCATTATTTAGATAATGGCCATATTCATTGGTCTTCTTTCAAAATAGCTTTAGTTAATACTCATTATACCAACCAGTAATGTTTCCTTTTCTTCTTTCGTAAACAAAGATTTGGGTCACATAGTTTCGATTGATTGTTCTATTCCCCCTACTAGTGGTTTGAAATAAATTTTTTCTAAAGGAATATTGATGATTTCATTAGAAAATTTGAAGAATTTTTAGGCATTCATGGAATTCTTACACATTGGAAATCAATGGTAATAAAGAAAGCTTCTATGAAGGTTGATTTAGCTTTAGAGAGAAATTCTCCTTCATTAGATACCTTATTGAGAATTTATTTGATAGACTAATTTTTTAATAAAAACTTTGTAATTGCTTATGTGGATAAATGTCCTAATAATTTTGTTTTTACTTGAAAAAAGTTTCGTGTAGAGTGTCTTATGAAAAAAATTTACTCTACGCATCATGTTTGTAATGTTTCTTTTCTTTTGGAGAAATTATTTCAAAGCATCAAGATTTTTGTAAATCTTATGGTTTCAAATTGGATCCAAGTTCACCATTTTTATATATAATTTGGAAATTCCATAAGAATCCCCTCAAATCAAGACTTATAGTTGCTTCTTGTAATATATATCTCATGGATGTTTCCAAATGGTCAAGCAATCATTTTGAAGCCATTTTACCTACTCTTTATTATTTTTGGAAGGAGTTATTAAAAAAAGCAGATGAACCAAATTCCTCGAGTTGGATCTTAGATACTTCTCTAGATGGTATCTTGTAATAAAGTCTCTCAACTCTTCAAGAACTCTAGAAGAAAAATATGTTCCCTTGGGACTTCAAACTTTTGACTTCACCACTTTGTATACAAAGTTGGACTTGAATGGTCTAAAAAATAGGGTTTCTTCTTTAGTTAGGAATTTTTTCTCTTTTAGATTCACCAAAGGTAGATGTGAGGCTCTTTCGATAGAAAAATTTGCATTTCATTTTAATTATTTTATCCAAGACCGTATATATAGATAGTAGAAAGAAACATTACAGTAGAATAGTAAATGAAAGTGATATTTTTATTTGATTAGATTTTCTTTGGCAAAAACGTGTATATTCTAGTTGGTGATGCTTTGTTCAAACAATGTATTGGAATCCTATGCATATCAATTATGCTATCTTTCTTGTTAATTTTTATCTTCTTACTTATGAATTCTAATTTATGGAAAGGGTTGTTTTAGCTAATACTTTCCCTATCTTGTCCTATCATTATACACAAACTTTCTAATATTAGATGCTTTGTAGATGATAAATTTGTTCTTGATTTTGGTTCTTTTAAAGATTTTATGTATTTAAATAATGATGCTTTTGGTGGTGATATTTTTCCCAAATATTTTTGTGAGCTTATTGTACTTCACATGGTGATTCTTGTTATTTTCTAGATTTAAAAATATTTCAATCTCCTTTTAGTTTGGAAGTAGATAATTATGATAAAATATAAACCAAACTTTGCTAGCATTAGCATGATTCAAATGCTTCATATTGATTCAAATATTTCTCATTTAGCAAAGTATGATGTTGTTTGCTCTTAGTTGTTTATATTTTCTTGTCTTTGTTCAAGCTTGTCTTCATTTCTAGTTCAATGTTATCAACAAGTCTCTCTACTTGTTCTTTCGAGAAAGGGTTAAAGAAGGTAAGGACTTTCTTACTTCATAAGAATTTCTTTGATGGTTCTTCTTTTCATATGTTCAAATTGATCATTAGTAAATTCAATAAGAAGGGATAACTTTTTAATCGTTAATGATAAGATATTTGGGGCATTCTTTCACTCTTTATTTATAGCTTTATTCTGGTCCTTTTATTCATTCATTTATTATTATTATTATCATTATTATTTTATTTTTTTCAAAAAAATTTACCTTCTCTCTCTCTCTCCACACACACACACACACACACACACACACACACACACACACACACACACACACACATATATATATATATATATATATATATATATATATATATATATATATATATATATATATATATATATATATATATATATATATGTATATGTAGCCCCGTAACTAGACTAGACAAGGTTTTAGAATCATACTTTTGATTAAAAGATCACCCATGTAGGGAAAATAATACAAGAATATGTAATTTATACAAGAAGTCCCACAACCTGGGACTGATAGGTATGTATAGCTCGACTAGAGATGATAGAGGAGATCCCACAACCTAGGACCGTAGGAATGAGGCAAGATATTTGGACTACAAGAACTTCCTTGAGGGAGATGAACTAGATACAAGAAATAACTTGACAAAATCTCATACTGCAAGACTACAAGAGGACAAGGTAGGATGTCTAGTATACTAGACTAATAAAGACTAGACAAGGAACTAGACAAGAACTGGAACTGGAACTTTGAGAGGGTGGCCATGACTCCTTGAGCTCCCAAGACTGATATTGCTAAAACAAAGTATATATGTGACCAACCCTGGCCGTTCATCAATGGTGGTTATGAATTGATGATATCATCAATCATTTTAATAATTCAAAACAGGACCTCCGAATGTCAAGATCTAGTAAGTAGATAATTGATCTTAGGATTTTGGCATGTTCTAGATGCAATGGAAGCATTAGTTTCTCCAAAATCTAAACCAATCATGAGATATAGAAAGTGACATGGAATTTGCGGTTTAGGATGGTTTCCTTTGTCGATGACATCACCTCCCCCTCAAGCAACGAGTTCCATGAGGAGAAGTTATGTGAGTGTGAGATCTTCTAGAACTTGAATCTTCATAGCTCTTCGTCTTTGTAGAGTTCTTGATATGTGGTACTAAAAAATGATGGTGATGGATATCCATGATGAAACTGGAAAGGGTTTGTAGTATATCTAGGTACATAATTCAAGGTATAATTCTCATGATGGATTGTATTCCTTTTTTGATTCTGATGATGATCCTCTTGATGTGGGATGGTGTTTGTGGAAGTCTTGAACCCAAATTGTTTCTTCTTCTTAGGAAAGTTGGATACCATGTGGTCATGGTCTCCATAATAAAAGCATAATCCATTAACTCTTTGATGTTATATTTGCTTTGGTATAAGTTTCCCAACCTTGATATTATCCAAGTGCATGGATTCTTCACAAGATAGATCCTTCAAACTTCTAGTGGTATATTCTGGTGTTTCCAAGATCTTTGATGGAGAGACGTGAGTAAGCATACCTCCTTAATCAAACATGGACTTCTTCTTGTCCTTTGCCTTCTGGTTATCTTCATAATGTGTATGCTCCATATCATTTCTAATGATTTTGTAATCTTCAAGGATTGTTTATTCATATTCTTGATGAAGGGTGTCTTGATTACTCAATGTTGTTATCTTCTGGACTTGGCTTCCTTTGAACGAATGATTCTCACATTGAGCTACCTGATTGAGAACATCCTCCAATGTATCTACTTGAGGCATGGGTAATAAGAGATACTTCACTTTAGGTTTGTGGCCACTTCAAAACTTATTAATCTTGTAGTCTTCTTGATATGTAGATGCATGAAATAATATCTTGATATCTAAGGCATATCTTGAAACTAAGTGATCACCTTGTTGTAGCAATCGTTTTAGCTCTTGTACTTGTCCTTTTGAATAATTTATGGTAGATTGAATCCCCTTGCTTATGGAATCCATGGTGCTAGGACTTGATGAAGGTAGTCTTGCCAAAATGTCAGGGAAGCACTAGATTGTGCCCTCTGACTAGACTAGAAAGGGTTTCATAATTATACTTTTGATTACAAGATCACCCATGTAGGGAAAATAATACAAGAATATGTAACTAATACAAGAAGTGCCACAACCCGGGATCGATAGGTATGGATCACTTGACTAGAGATGATAGAAGAGGTCCCACAACCTGAGACCATAGGTATAAAACAAGATATCTGGATTACAAGAAACCCCTTGAGGGAGATGAACTAGATACAAGAAATAACTTGACAAGATCTTGTACTATGAGAGCACAAAAGGACAAGGCATGATATCTAGGATACTAGATGAATTAGGACTAGAACAAGGAACATGAAAATAACTGGAACTGGAATTTGGAGAGTACTTACTTGGTGGTCACAACTCCTTGAGCTCCCAAGTCTATCATTGCCAAGACTAAGTATATATGTGGCCAATCCCTCCTTATATAGGTTTTCAAGGGAGGTTCATCAATAGTAGTTATGAAGTGATGATATCATCGATGATATCAACAAGCCAAAATAGGACTCTCCAAGATCTGAACCAATCATGAGATAAAGAAAGTGACATGGAATTTGAGATTCAAGATGTTTTCTTTGTCCATGATATATATATATATATATATATATATATATATATATATATATATATATATATATATATATATATATATATATATATATATATATATATATATATATATATATATATATATATATATATATATATATATATGTGTGTGTGTGTGTGTGTGTGTATGTGTGGATTTTTAATTTTTAATTTTATTTTATTCTTCCTTAATCTTTTGTTTGATGTTTATTATTATTTATTTATTTATTATTATTTGTTTTTTTGCTATTTAAATATTATTTTTATTATGATTGGCTTGTTCTTTGTGCAACACTTTTATCACAACTGAGTTTTCACTTCACTTTTGAAAGTGATAGAAACTTGTCTCATTGACTTTGTAAGAGGTCTTTATTTAGAACGACTCTTTATTAAAGTCTTCACCTACTCTAGGGCACTAATGATGTGAGTAACGATTGTCATAGCTATTTGTCCAAGCTATGCATGTTGAAGCTTAATTCTGATACTTCTTGTTTTGCATAGATATAGAAGTTGAAGATGCACTTTTTTTTTGTATTTTTTATCGTTCAAAATTTGCTTATATATATGTGTGTGTGTTATTTTTTTATATATTTGTATTTTAAAATTTAAATATTGTTTATTATTTTTTTATTCTTGTTCATTTTGTATTGGTTTTCTTACTTGTTTGTATTTTTCATGACATATAGATCTTATTTTTTGTGTCATCTCTTGCTTTTGTTATTACTTTTTCTTATGTGTTTGTGCTTGT
>CM035407.1:206734437-206739437 GCA_020310875.1 Ceratopteris richardii | reverse complement strand
CATCAACATAAATGCACATGTAAATGTATCCATTTTCACTTGCCTTCACTAGCAAGCTACTATCTGCCTTTGATGCTTGAAATCCACATTCATTCAAGAACTTGACCAATCTGTAATTCCAAGCTCTTGGGGCTTGCTTCAACCCATATAAAGCTCTCTTGAGCTTACACACATAATCTGATCCAATTGATTCCATGAAGCCTTCTGGTTGCTCCATATATACTTCATCTGCAATGTATCCATTTAGAAATGCATTTTTCACATCCAATTGTGATAATTTCCATCCCTTGCAAGCAGCAATAGCAATCAATGTCCTAATTGTAGACATCTTAGCAACAGGACTAAAGGTTTCATCATAATCTACCCCATAAGTTTGGGCATAACCTTTGACCACAAGTCTAGCCTTATATCTAGACACCTTACCATCTGCAAACCTCTTTGTTTTATATACCCACTTGCATCCAATGACCTTCTGATTCTTTGGTCTTGGTACTAGTTCCCAAGTTTCATTTTCAAGTAGAGCATCATACTCTTCCTGCATTGCCTTCTCCCAATTCTGTTTACCTTTGGCTTCTTCATAAGTGGTTGGATCTTCTTCTGTTTTCACAATGTAGGCATAATCTTTTGTTGTTAGGAAAGATGTATCATAACTATACCTTATAGGTTCTTTCCTTTCTCTTGTAGATCTTCTGATTTCTGCATTCCTTGAAGTTTCAGCCTCATTTGACTCTGGATCAAATCTTGGCCCTTCTTCTACATAATCCTGCACTCTACTTCTAGAGTCAACTTCATCAACAATTTCTTCACATACTTTTACCTTTGCCTTTCCTTTCCTTTGAATTTCTTCAACACCTGTATACTCATTTGGTGATCCTGTATACCACATATTTTGCTCATCAAATGTCACATCTTTAGTAACAAGAAATTGCTTTGTGGATGGACTCCACAACCTGTAACCCATCTGTCTATCATCATATCCAATAAACACATACTTCTCTGCTTTTGGTTCTAGCTTATGTCTTAATTGTGAAGGAACATAAGCATATGCAATACATCCAAATACTTTACAATGATCAAGACTAGGCTTCTTACCCCACCATGCTTCATAAGGGGTTCCTCCATCCAAAGCTTTGCAAGGCAACCTATTCACAAGGTATGTTGCAGTGTTAATGGCTTCTGCCCATAAGTAATTTGGACAATTCTTTTCCTTCATCATGGCTCTTGCAAACTCTACAAGAGTCCTATTCCTCCTTTCTGCTACTCCATTCTGTTGAGGGGAGTACCTGCAAGTTACTTCTCTTTTGATACCTGCATTCCACAAATAATCATCAAACTCTTTAGAGAAATACTCTCCCCCTCCATCTGATCTTAACCTCTTGAGCTTTTGCCCTGTGATCCTTTCTGCATAAGCATGAAAATGTTTGAATGTCTTGAAAACTTCTGATTTATCCTTGATTACATACAAAGTAATCCACCTGGTTGCATCATCAACAAACAACACATAATATCTGGATCCATTTATGCTATAGTCCCTTGAGGGACCCCATACATCTGTATGAACCAATTCAAGCATATTTGAATGCTTGTACCCTGATTTGTTGTAAGAACTCTTATGTGCTTTACCTAATTGACAAGCTTCACACTTGTACACCATATGTTGCCCTTCAATATTTGGCAATCCAAGCACCACCTGATTCTTTGACATCTCCTTTATAGCTCTCTCATTGAAATGACCTAGCCTTTTATGCCATAGGTCTAATTCAGATACCTTTTGACTTCCATAGGTAAATAATGCATGTCCCACATTACCTTGGACTTTGAGAGTGAACAATCTTCCTTCCTTTTTACCTGCAATTATGTTTCTATATCCCTGATTTGGATCTTGTACATAAACACCATCATTTGTGAATCTTACCTCATATCCTTTCTCCACAATTTGCCCTACACTTATCAGATTTTTAGGAATAGTAGGAACATAAAGTACCTTGCTCAGAAGTGTACTTCCACTCTTTGTCTTCACTGATCCAATGCTCTCCACTTTATGTTTGGTATTGTCACCTGTCTGAACTGTATGTCCATTCACCCTTGCTTCCATATCAGTCATCAAAGATAGATTCCCACTCAGATGGTTGCTGCACCCTGAGTCAATATAAAACACTCTTTGATCTTCTCCCATTGATTCATGAGTTGCATTCAAGATAAGAGTCATGTCATCCTTCTGATCTGATGCATAATTGTAATAATTATTGTTGTAGGACTGAGATTGGAAGTTTCTTCCACCTCCTCTACCATATGATGTCCTACCTCCTC
This sequence comes from Ceratopteris richardii, assembly GCA_020310875.1. Classification (NCBI taxonomy): domain Eukaryota; kingdom Viridiplantae; phylum Streptophyta; class Polypodiopsida; order Polypodiales; family Pteridaceae; genus Ceratopteris; species Ceratopteris richardii. Next base: position 206,737,127 of record CM035407.1, on the reverse strand, counting down.
TTCCTCTGAAATTGCCTCTTTGGTTTCTGCCTCCTCTACCTCTTTGACTATAATTCTGATTATTGCTTCCACCATTTTGATTGTTATACCAACAATCATTTGCCAAATGATTTGTTCTGCCACAAATCCAACAAGCTTTAGCATTATCTTTGTTCTTACCTCCTCTTCCTTTACCTCTGAAATTTGTCTTCCCTTTTGTGAAGTTAGCTTGATTTGAATTCCCTTCATCATCATTTGATTGCTTTCCCTTGCCATTCTTTTTCTTATCCTTAGAGTACATAGCTTGACTTGTACTTCTATCATTGTCTCCTTTAAGATCCTGCTCAAAGGTTAGCATGTGTCCTAGCAATTGATTAAGATCAGGAGTAAAGTGATCAAGTGACAATTCTATGGACAATATAAAAGGCTTCCACTTCTCATCTCCTCTCAAACCTGTAAGTATTTGTCTTACCAACTTTTCCTCTTCAATGTCTTCATCCACTGCTCCCAAGCTATCTGCAATATCTTTCATCCTTGCCACATAATCTGAAATTGATTGTGAGCTCTTCTTCTTGAAGGTTGTGAACTCAGCCCATAGTGAGGACTTCCTTGACTTAGTAGTATTTTGGAAATGCTCTTCCAAGGCATTCCAAACATCTGTAGCACTTTCCAAACCTCTGATGTGAGGTAAAAGGTAATCATTTACAGCCATGTAGATGATGCTCCTTGCTTGAGCATCCTTTCTCATCCAAGTCTTCAACATTGCAAGCTCTTCCCTAGTAGGAATACTAGGATCTGCAAACTCAGGTTTTTCTTCATCTCCTGTAATAAATGATATAAGATCTTTGCTCATGAGGTGTGCTTCCATCCTCATGGACCATGCTGGATAGTTCTCCCTATCTAGCTTATCAATCTGCAAGCTTTCTCCCATCTTGTATCCACCTGTGTATTGAAATCTTCAAGCTTTACAAACAATGTATGTACCTTTACTTCGAATTGAACTCCTTTTGCCTTTCTTGATGTCAAATAGTCTTCTCCTCAAGCTTTGACTCCAAGCTTTCACTTCTTAGTCCTTCAAGTGTTGAATTTCTTGAATCTGCAGCAGTCGGGATCCTCCTTTTCTCAATTTGATGTCTCCTGCTCTGATACCACTGATGGAGAATGTTATTCTCCAAAAGAACAACCTATTCTTGTGATTAGAGCACCTCTATACCAAGAATAAGTCAAAACCTTCCACTCATTTAGAGGATCAATTACTAATTATCAAAAAGTTAACAAATCTGTGAAGAAGATGAAACACAGAAAAGTCTGCTGCACTATTTCTTCACATTGACCTATCAAACGTGTAAAGTTTTTGATGAAACTTTGTACGAAGTATCTCCTAGAGATTGCGCATCTACTCCAAGTTGAATTACTTCAAAAGATTAAGTATAACTTGAGAAATCAACTTCTCAAGTTACCTATGTCAGAAACTGTCACTCAGAACAGTCGACTTTATACCTGTAACTTTAAGACTTGGTTCTCCTTGAATAGAACCCGTTTTCCAAAATGCTTCTAGACATGAATAGCTTATCTTCCAACTTAAAGATTAAGCCCTCACTCATGCAAAACTTTAAACTGTGCTAGGAGAAATGATCAAAACATTAACTTCGAAATCTGCGCCTGTTTTAGGAACCAGTGAACACACTTCACATATGAATGTTCCTACACTTAATTCACTCAGCCTGATTACAATTGGAAGCTAAAACTTTGTACAGAGGTCAAGCAACTCTCAACTTAGACTTGTACAAAAGCATTTCACAATTGATCTACTGTAGAAGGAGAACACGCAGAAACATCGGGCGCAAATATTTTCAATTACTCAGAAGAAAATACAGTTGAGTGATGAGAGCTAACTCAACTAACTTTTTTCTCTATCTCATGACATCTATCTCCCTCATTCTTGACTTCTAACTATTGTCACATATGCTCTCATACTTGCCCCGACTTTTCTCAAGTATTTATAGATAAATTTGTACATGATTCTTACTAAACAAAAGATCTAAGTCAGCTATGACTAAACTAATGTACATATGTGTACACTCTCTTATCTCTGAATGTAATCTTCTCCACACTTTAGGAATTGATTCTTCCTTCATCCTTTAATCTTCCAAGCCTTCAATTGGTGATTGGTATGCACCAACAATAGATAGATAGATAGATAGATAGATAGATAGAAGATAGATAGATAGATAGATAGATAGATAGATAGATAGATAGATAGATAGATAGATAGATAGATAGATAGATAGATAGATAGATAGATAGATAGATAGATAGATAGATCGATAGACTAGACTAATCGATAGACTAGATCGATAGATAGATAGTAGACTATATTAGACTAGGACTAGGACTAGATAGACTAGATAGATAGACTTACGACTAGACAGATGAGACAGATAGATAGAGATACGATAAGATTAGATAAGATAGAAATAGATAGATAGATAGATAGATAGGATAGATAAGATAGATAGATAGTAAGATAGATAGTAGATAGATAGATCGATAGATAGTAGAATAGGATAGATATATATCTATATTATATATAATATTATATATAGATAGATATATGGATATATACGATGATAGCATATATAATATATAGATATATAGATGTAAGAATATAGATAGATAGATAGATAGAAGATAGATAGATAGATAGATAG
>CM035407.1:206715245-206720245 GCA_020310875.1 Ceratopteris richardii | reverse complement strand
CTAATCACAAGAATAGGTTGTTCTTTTGGAGAATAACATTCTCCATCAGTGGTATCAGAGCAGGAGACATCAAAGTGAGAAAAGGAGGATCCCGACTGCTGCAGATTCAAGAAATTCAACACTTGAAGGACTAAGAAGTGAAAGCTTGGAGTCAAAGCTTGAGGAGAAGACTATTTGACATCAAGAAAGGCAAAAGGAGTTCAATTCGAAGTAAAGGTACATACATTGTTTGTAAAGCTTGAAGATTTCAATACACAGGTGGATACAAGATGGGAGAAAGCTTGCAGATTGATAAGCTAGATAGGGAGAACTATCCAGCATGGTCCATGAGGATGGAAGCACACCTCATGAGCAAAGATCTTATATCATTTATTACAGGAGATGAAGAAAAACCTGAGTTTGCAGATCCTAGTATTCCTACTAGGGAAGAGCTTGCAATGTTGAAGACTTGGATGAGAAAGGATGCTCAAGCAAGGAGCATCATCTACATGGCTGTAAATGATTACCTTTTACCTCACATCAGAGGTTTGGAAAGTGCTACAGATGTTTGGAATGCCTTGGAAGAGCATTTCCAAAATACTACTAAGTCAAGGAAGTCCTCACTATGGGCTGAGTTCACAACCTTCAAGAAGAAGAGCTCACAATCAATTTCAGATTATGTGGCAAGGATGAAAGATATTGCAGATAGCTTGGGAGCAGTGGATGAAGACATTGAAGAGGAAAAGTTGGTAAGACAAATACTTACAGGTTTGAGAGGAGATGAGAAGTGGAAGCCTTTTATATTGTCCATAGAATTGTCACTTGATCACTTTACTCCTGATCTTAATCAATTGCTAGGACACATGCTAACCTTTGAGCAGGATCTTAAAGGAGACAATGATAGAAGTACAAGTCAAGCTATGTACTCTAAGGATAAGAAAAAGAATGGCAAGGGAAAGCAATCAAATGATGATGAAGGGAATTCAAATCAAGCTAACTTCACAAAAGGGAAGACAAATTTCAGAGGTAAAGGAAGAGGAGGTAAGAACAAAGATAATGCTAAAGCTTGTTGGATTTGTGGCAGAACAAATCATTTGGCAAATGATTGTTGGTATAACAATCAAAATGGTGGAAGCAATAATCAGAATTATAGTCAAAGAGGTAGAGGAGGCAGAAACCAAAGAGGCAATTTCAGAGGAAGAGGAGGTAGGACATCATATGGTAGAGGAGGTGGAAGAAACTTCCAATCTCAGTCCTACAACAATAATTATTACAATTATGCATCAGATCAGAAGGATGACATGACTCTTATCTTGAATGCAACTCATGAATCAATGGGAGAAGATCAAAGAGTGTTTTATATTGACTCAGGGTGCAGCAACCATCTGAGTGGGAATCTATCTTTGATGACTGATATGGAAGCAAGGGTGAATGGACATACAGTTCAGACAGGTGACAATACCAAACATAAAGTGGAGAGCATTGGATCAGTGAAGACAAAGAGTGGAAGTACACTTCTGAGCAAGGTACTTTATGTTCCTACTATTCCTAAAAATCTGATAAGTGTAGGGCAAATTGTGGAGAAAGGATATGAGGTAAGATTCACAAATGATGGTGTTTATGTACAAGATCCAAATCAGGGATATAGAAACATAATTGCAGGTAAAAAGGAAGGAAGATTGTTCACTCTCAAAGTCCAAGGTAATGTGGGACATGCATTATTTACCTATGGAAGTCAAAAGGTATCTGAATTAGACCTATGGCATAAAAGGCTAGGTCATTTCAATGAGAGAGCTATAAAGGAGATGTCAAAGAATCAGGTGGTGCTTGGATTGCCAAATATTGAAGGGCAACATATGGTGTACAAGTGTGAAGCTTGTCAATTAGGTAAAGCACATAAGAGTTCTTACAACAAATCAGGGTACAAGCATTCAAATATGCTTGAATTGGTTCATACAGATGTATGGGGTCCCTCAAGGGACTATAGCATAAATGGATTCCAGATATTATGTGTTGTTTGTTGATGATGCAACCAGGTGGATTACTTTGTATGTAATCAAGGATAAATCAGAAGTTTTCAAGACATTCAAACATTTTCATGCTTATGCAGAAAGGATCACAGGGCAAAAGCTCAAGAGGTTAAGATCAGATGGAGGGGGAGAGTATTTCTCTAAAGAGTTTGATGATTATTTGTGGAATGCAGGTATCAAAAGAGAAGTAACTTGCAGGTACTCCCCTCAACAGAATGGAGTAGCAGAAAGGAGGAATAGGACTCTTGTAGAGTTTGCAAGAGCCATGATGAAGGAAAAGAATTGTCCAAATTACTTATGGGCAGAAGCCATTAACACTGCAACATACCTTGTGAATAGGTTGCCTTGCAAAGCTTTGGATGGAGGAACCCCTTATGAAGCATGGTGGGGTAAGAAGCCTAGTCTTGATCATTGTAAAGTATTTGGATGTATTGCATATGCTTATGTTCCTTCACAATTAAGACATAAGCTAGAACCAAAAGCAGAGAAGTATGTGTTTATTGGATATGATGATAGACAGATGGGTTACAGGTTGTGGAGTCCATCCACAAAGCAATTTCTTGTTACTAAAGATGTGACATTTGATGAGCAAAATATGTGGTATACAGGATCACCAAATGAGTATACAGGTGTTGAAGAAATTCAAAGGAAAGGAAAGGCAAAGGTAAAAGTATGTGAAGAAATTGTTGATGAAGTTGACTCTAGAAGTAGAGTGCAGGATTATGTAGAAGAAGGGCCAAGATTTGATCCAGAGTCAAATGAGGCTGAAACTTCAAGGAATGCAGAAATCAGAAGATCTACAAGAGAAAGGAAAGAACCTATAAGGTATAGTTATGATACATCTTTCCTAACAACAAAAGATTATGCCTACATTGTGAAAACAGAAGAAGATCCAACCACTTATGAAGAAGCCAAAGGTAAACAGAATTGGGAGAAGGCAATGCAGGAAGAGTATGATGCTCTACTTGAAAATGAAACTTGGGAACTAGTACCAAGACCAAAGAATCAGAAGGTCATTGGATGCAAGTGGGTATATAAAACAAAGAGGTTTGCAGATGGTAAGGTGTCTAGATATAAGGCTAGACTTGTGGTCAAAGGTTATGCCCAAACTTATGGGGTAGATTATGATGAAACCTTTAGTCCTGTTGCTAAGATGTCTACAATTAGGACATTGATTGCTATTGCTGCTTGCAAGGGATGGAAATTATCACAATTGGATGTGAAAAATGCATTTCTAAATGGATACATTGCAGATGAAGTATATATGGAGCAACCAGAAGGCTTCATGGAATCAATTGGATCAGATTATGTGTGTAAGCTCAAGAGAGCTTTATATGGGTTGAAGCAAGCCCCAAGAGCTTGGAATTACAGATTGGTCAAGTTCTTGAATGAATGTGGATTTCAAGCATCAAAGGCAGATAGTAGCTTGCTAGTGAAGGCAAGTGAAAATGGATACATTTACATGTGCATTTATGTTGATGATATTATTGTTACAGGAACAGATGCTCAAGGAATCAATGAACTCAAAAGACAAATAGAGAAGGAGTTTAAGATAAGTGATTTGGGAAACTTATCTTATTTTCTAGGAATGCAGATTGTGTATACTCAACATGGAGTATATGTTTCACAAGAGAGATACTTGAAGAATCTTCTAGTCAAGTTTAACATGGAAGATTGCAAGATCTCAACCACACCATTGGAGGTAAATCATAAATTAAGCAGGTATGGAGGTGAAGAATTCAATGACATGAAGAAATATCAGAGTTTGGTAGGTAGTCTAATCTATGCTACCTTGACAAGGCCAGATCTATCATATGCAGTAGGTGTGTTGTCACAATTTATGCATTGTCCAAAGAAGACTCATTGGATTGCAGCCCAAAGGGTACTCAGATATATCAAAGGAACCCTAAGTGAAGGTTTGTATTATGGTTTCACTTCTGACACAAGAATCAAAGTGTTTAGTGATGCAGATTGGGCAGGTGACTCAGATGATAGAAGGTCTACTCATGGGTATCTCTGTTATGTTGGAGATAAGCTAGTTTCTTGGTGTTCAAAGAAGCAACATACAGTTGCTTTATCATCCACAGAAGCTGAGTATAAGGGAATGGTAGAAGCTGCAAAGGAAGTGATATGGTTGAAGACCTTGATGAAAAGTTTTGAGTTTGATCATAGTACTCCAATAATTTTTGGAGACAATATGAGTTCTTTGTATTTGGCAGCTAACCCTGTTTTTCATGCCAGGACTAAGCATATAGAGATTCAGTATCATTTCTTGAGGGAAAAGGTACTAGATAAAGAGATTGAAGTGATGTACACTCCAACAAAAGAACAAGTGGCAGATATGATGACAAAGAGTTTGGATGGACCTAAGTTACAAAGGTTCAAAGACATGGCAAGTATCAAGAAGACAGAGAAAACCTCAATTGATGATTGAGGGGGAGCTGTTGGTGCATACCAATCACCAATTGAAGGCTTGGAAGATTAAAGGATGAAGGAAGAATCAATTCCTAAAGTGTGGAAGAAGATTACATTCAGAGGATAAGAGAAGTGTACACATATGTACATTAGTTTAGTCATAGCTGACTTAGATCTTTTGTTTAGTAAGAATCATGTACAAATTTATCTATAAATACTTTGAGAAAAGTCGGGGCAAGTATGAGAGCATATGTGACAATAGTTAGAAGTCAAGAATGAGGGAGATAGATGTCATGAGATAGAGAAAAAGTTAGTTGAGTTAGCTCTCATCACTCAACTGTATTTTCTTCTGAGTAATTGAAAATATTTGCGCCCGATGTTTCTGCGTGTTCTCCTTCTACAGTAGATCAATTGTGAAATGTTTTTGTACAAGTCTAAGTTGAGAGTTGCTTGACCTCTGTACAAAGTTTTAGCTTCCAATTGTAATCAGGCTGAGTGAATTAAGTGTAGGAACATTCATATGTGAAGTGTGTTCACTGGTTCCTAAAACAGGCGTAGATTTCGAAGTTAATGTTT
>CM035407.1:206557745-206697745 GCA_020310875.1 Ceratopteris richardii | reverse complement strand
AACCATGTGTGGGAAAGAGAATTAGGCATAAGGGCCTCACTAGGCAAGTACTATCAAGTGTCAACACATCAACATCATCAAAAATAACATTAATTTATTATATCTTCACAATCGAAGAAAATGATGTACGTAACTATTTAACATGCCCCTTAACATGTTATCTTTTAGCTTAAGCATTCTTTAATGCATAGTAGTTGTATAGGCTCAGCTATGCAACTAGAGTTGATTCTCTATGAGGATACTAAGGAGGTAGTGTGCATGTCATGACTCTGAACTTCCTAGACCCTATTCCTTCTCGGCCTCACATGTCACTAGACTTCACCACAAGATGAATAGTAGTGGACTCGTATAAAACTAAAAAACAATCCGAATAAATGTGATGATAGGTAATCAATAAGTGAACCTACTAAGATTTATATTACTTAAGAAAAGGAAATTACAACTAGGTTAGTTTGCTAAGATCTTCTTACATGTTTTCCAAGGGGAAAAGACCCTTCCATCCTAAAGCATACATCTTTCAAGAGCTCCTTCATTGTTGAATATATGTAGGGTAGTAAAGTAATATAGATGTTTTACCAAAATATAGTGAAGTAATACAGATGTTTGTGTCTAAGTTTTCTTCCTTCCTCTTGAGCACTCTCCACTCCATAGTGTGCAAAGATGCTAGCTTGTGCTTCCTTCAGCCAACACTCATCAATCACTACCAGCTCAATAGTCTTCCTCTTTGGCACCATAGGCAGCTTTTCTAATCCTACCCAAATCATCAACTCTCCTATGCTTGGTACCCCAATATATCTCATGCAAAATGTTATCCTCTAGTGGAACCTTGCTCTTTCCATCTCTATTTTATATGCCCTCTATTGTCCCCCTAACACGGCATGTCTCTCTATCTTTATTTGCCTCTTCTCTCCCCTCTGAGCATGGTGTATCCCCACATGTGCATAGTGTATGTGTATATCTATTCCCTTTTGCCTCTTCATAAGGTTCCTTATATACTAGTATTGACTTTCTTCACCATGTGGTATCATGATAGCTTCAATACCTAGATTTGTCCATTCATACAAGGGAATTATACTAAGATCTTGGATTTGCACCCCAAGAAAGGTGTTACGGATGGTGACCTTAAGTTGGTGGCATGGATGTCAGTAGAAATTAATGCTTCATGTATCAATGCTCATACATAGTCGAAATACTCACATGCACGTAATGGTATTTGGGTGGACACTGATCCAAACCAGCCGATACTTGCTTTTGGAATCCAAAGTCCTTTGTACTTGGTGATGTTGTTTGCTTTATATTAGCTAGTCCTCAAATTTTTGTGAGTGACGTGACTTTGAAAATAATTTGAACTTATCTAGAAAAGACATTCTTGTGACAACTGGGTATTGTAAACATCCACCAGATGTGCAGTGCTCACTTCCAAAGGCCACTCCACCTTTGAGCAGACAAAACGAGAGTATAAACAAAAAAGATGTGTGAAGAGGGATTCTCGTCTAGACTTAAAGACCGGATGATGGAGATCGATAGGTTGTATCCGAATTTCTATCATCATCCAAAAATTGAGATATGTACAATGGTGTTTTTCTCTCCATTTTAGGTGTGGTATACCTTGAGCTTGGATACATTTACCCGAGGTAGAGGCTCATCTTTTGATCTAGCTATGCAAGTAGATAGCTTCTCATATCCCCATCCGAATGAGGTTTTGAAGTTCTTCCCCATGCCTACGAGTGTTTGCAGACTTGTAAAATCTTTCCATAATCCACTTGTCACCAGATGCATCTCCATATTCCCTCCTCCTGGCTCCAAAGGAAATCGTTTCTCTAGCCTAGGCATTTTCATCCTACATGATTGGTCCCAACTCCATTTAGTGCCTGAACTTGAATTTTTTGGCTTCGGTTAATCGTTTGTTCACTCCATCATGTTGCTTGTATTATGTGCCTTAGTCTTGGCTAGACCTCGAAGAGATCTTCTCTAACTAGAACTATTGCATCCATCTTTCCTTTGTTGCCCTTGCTTGGCATTGTATTCTCCTCAGGCTCATCCCTTGGTACATGTAATGATATAGCAAGTGTGGGTTCCTACATGAACATGTTCTTCCATCTCGGTTCTCCTAATCTCATGGCCTTGTTCTAAGCGGCTAATTCTTAGATCATCTACTTCCACTATCGAGGAGGCAATACCCTTGGGTGTATAATCCACACCAAGTTCCATTTGCGATTGCTTTAATTTTTCTTGATCGTATATCCACATGTAAATATATCCTCAATCCTAGATGAATTTTGCATATGTGAGCCAAGGTCATCAAAACCTCCTATTTCAAGCAGGCATATAAGTACGACAAAATCTAGAATAAAATTAGATCCTTGTGTTATGAGTGTGATTCTTTCCACTACTCAGACTAGCTTCACCTTACTTTGATCTACCATTATTATGGTGAATTGTGCTTCCTTTGTTAATTGGATTCCTAACCTTTTCAGCATTGATTCTGGCATCAAGTTGATTCTGAACCAGTCATCTATGATAACTCTTGAAATCTCCTACCCAGCTATGTTAATTGTGATTCATGGACTATGATAATGAGTTAATGGGGCTTGTGCTATAAGGCAATTATTTAAGCTACCCTCTATGGAGACTCATGTTCCAAGCAAGGCAAGGATGCTTATCATCTCACTTTTGAATCTACCACCCATGTGTAGTAGGTCGTACAAGCTAATTTGTTGGTAGGTATTCCTTAAGAGATGGTTTACAGAGAGTCATTATCGAGATGCTTTCTATAAGTTCTACCATCTTACCTTTGAGTTTCCTCTTGGGCCATTTGATATACATATTCTATCCTCCTTTCTTTCCTTGGATCCTTTTTCTTACCCTTAGGTGCTTTTTTGGTCTGGCTTAATATCAAAGTGTCTAGTCATTTCACTTCCCTTTCCACCTTCCTTGTGAACTCCTCTTCTTCTGCTAGTGGAGTTGTTCCTTTCTTGGTTTCCATATCCTCTATCTTGGTAGCTTCTTGGTTTGCCTCTTTCTCTTCTACCTTATCCTTCTTTAGCCATCGATTGAAGGTCATTTCCTCAGGACTAGGCACCTGAATCATATCTTCTCTACTTCCAAACGATTTCTTCATCCTTATCATCTCCATCCTTGCTCCCATCATTTGGGCCCTAGTCTGAACTCTTAATGGAGAAATTTCCCAGAGCTGCACCACGTGAGCAATAGGCAATCATCCTAGTATGTATGTCATTGGTAGTAGTCCTACTAAAACATTGAAAGCTTTCTTCGTTGTGTTCTAGGTTGCCATCGCCTACTTTGGGCAATCTCTTGTTTAGTGGTACATGAACTCTAGACAACTGAAGCATGGGCATGCATTTTCTCATAGATAATAGTTGGTATAACTTATGGAATATGTTGAACAATGCATTGTTGAAGTGTTAAATTATTAATGTATTAATGTGTTTTGGTGTTTTTGATATAGCAGTTGAAGGTTTGTGAGGAGCATGAAAGTGTGAAAGGGCGGACATCAATAATCCGAGTTATAATTTATTTAGTTTGTAAATAAACTCGCGTAGAAGGTTCTATTGTTAGAAACAGTTAGAAAAGTAATGGTGAAAATAAGGATCATTGTAGACCGTGATTTTGGTTATTGAAAGCAATGGCTTTCTGTTAAAGTTACCAACTTTTAGTTTCACACTTGCTTTTTGAAGCCGCTCTCATGTAACCACTCTTTTCGACATAATAAAAAATTCCTATACATACATGCACTCTGTGGACTGTCGAAACAGAGTGCATGGGGGGAGATTGCTCACAATCTTGTGTTCTATCTCGTCTCTTGTCGTGTATATTTTTCAATGTGTTTTCAGCATCTGTAACCTCTCTGTGCGCATGAGTTAAGATCCTAAAAACAGTGGTATTAGAGCTCTGCACACGTCAATACGGAAGGGTCTATTTCACCATTCGTGATTCGGTTTCCGTTTTCGTTTTCGATTTTGATTTCGATTTCGATTCCGGTTCTTGTTCTTGTTTCAATTCTAGTTTTTGTTTCTATTTCTATTTTTGTTTCAGTTCCAGATCCAGATCCAGAACCAGAACCTATGTTTACACCTACGTTTGCTCCTACGTTTACTCCTTCGGCTTATTCCAAGGCATCGACTAAGGCATAGAACTTAGGCATAACTTTGGCATCTTTGGCACCCAAGGCTCCCTTGGCGACCGTTGGCTACACGCAAACCAATTTTAATGTATGAATGGCAATAAGGACTTTTAGATTCACCAAGGTAGAAGGATTTGAACCCACAACCTCATCCATACAAGGGAAGTGCTTTACCACTACACTCTCTCTTGGTGTTGACACTCAAGTTCTCTCCGTTATATTTAACATAACTTGCAGTTTCTTTTACTTTTTTAAGGTGGCATGGTGTGACGCGATGTGGCGCATCTCAGGGTACATCCTGTCAGGGTACACCAGGGTACATCTTGTCAAGGTACATCAGGGTCCAGACATGATACATTCTGCTACGATACATTTATTGAGGGTACATCCCGAGAGGGAAGCACTAGCTTGAGGGTCCAAGATAACTTGCATCGGTGATAATTAGTTTCAAGAAACTAAGGTTGAGAGCAAGGAAAGTCTGTAGCAAGAGGGTTTTGTTGTTTTCATACCCATGGACCCTAGACTATGTCAAGCATCACATGGTTAATCTTAATAATTTAATGACTCCATGAACATTTCCATGCATGTGTTTTTACGTGGAACATGCCTTTTTTCCTGTTCAGTGATGCAACATGTGATTGGCTATCATGTTCATTATTTTATCAACTGAGGTCAGATGCTTTTTCAACTAAGGGGCATGTTATAACTTATGGAATATGTTGAACAATGCATTGTTGGAGTGTTAAATTATTAATGTATTAACGTGTTTTGGTGTTTTTGATATAGCAGTTGAAGGTTCGTGAGGAGCGTGAAAGTGTGAAAGGGCGGACATCAATAATCCGAATTATAATTTATTTAGTTTGATAAACTCATGTAGAAGGTTCTATTGTTAGAAACAGTTAGAAAAGTAATGGTTAAAATAAGGATCGTTGTAGACCGTGATTTCGGTTATTGAAAGCAATGGCTTTTTGTAAAAGTTACCAACTTTTAGTTTCACACTTGCTTTTTGAAGCCGCTCTCATGTAACCACTATTTTTGACGTAATCAAAAATTTCTATACATACATGCACTCTATGGACTGTCGAAACAGAGTGCATGGGGGGAGATTGCTCCCAATCTTGCGTTCTATCTTGTCTCTTGTCGTGTCTATTTTTCAGTGTGTTTTCAGTATTCGTAACCTATGTGTGCGCATGAGTTAAGATCCTGAAAACAGTGGTATAAGAGCTTTGCACACGTCAATACGGAGGGGTCTGTTTCACCATTCGTGATTCCATTTCCATTTCCGTTTTCGTTTTTGGTTCCGATTCCTGTTTCCGTTTCCGTTTTCATTTTCGATTTCGATTTCGATTCTAGTTCCTCTTCCTGTTCCAGTTCCAGTTTTTGTTTCTGTTTCTATTTCTGTTTCAGTTCCAGATCCAAATCTAGAACCAGAACCTATGTTTACACCTACGTTTACTCCTTCGGCTTACTCCAAGGCATCGACTAAGGCATAGAACTTAGGCATAACTTAAGGCATAACTTTGGCATCTTTGGCACCCAAGGCTCCCTTGGCGAGACCGTTGGCTACGCGCGAACCAATTTTAATGTATGAGTGGAAATAAGGACTTTTAGATTCACCAAGGTAGGAGGATTTGAACCCACAACCTCATCCATACAAGGGAAGTGCTTTACCACTACACTCTCTCTTGGTGTTGACACTCAAGTTCTCTCTTTTATATTTAACATAATTTGTAGTTTTTTTTTACTTTTTCAAGGCGGCATGGTGCGACGCGATGCGGTGCGTCTCAAGGTACATCCTGTTAGGGTACACTTCTCAGGGTACACCAGGGTACATCCTGTCAAGGTACATCAGGGTACATCCAGATAGGGTACATTCTACTAGGGTACATTTCCTGAGGGTACATCCCGAGAGGGAAGCACTAGCTTGAGGGTCCAAGATAACTTTCATCGGTGATAATTAGTTTCAAGAAACTAAGGTTGAGAGCAAGGAAAGTCTGTAGCAAGAGGGTTTTGTTCTTTTCATACCCATGGACCCTAGACTATGTCAAGCATCGCATGGTTAATCTTAATAATTTAATGACTCCATGAACATTTCCATGCATGTGTTTTTACGTGGAACATGCTTTTTTTTTTGTTCAGTGATGGAACATGTGATTGTCTATCATGTTTATTACTTTATCAACTGAGGTCAGTTGCTTTTTCAACTGAGGGGCATGTTATAACTTATGGAATATGTTGAACAATGCATTGTTGGAGTGTTAAATTATTAATGTATTAATGTGTTTTGGTGTTTTTGATATAGCAGCTGAAGGTTCGTGAGGATTGTGAAAGCTTGAAAGGGTGGACATCAATAATCCAAATTATAATTTATTTAGTTTGTAAATAAACTCGTGTAGAAGGTTCTATTGTTAGACACAGTTAGAAAAGTAATGGTTAAAATAAGGATCGTTGTAGACTGCGATTTCGGTTATTAAAAGCAATGGCTTTCTGTAAAAGTTACCAACTTTTAGTTTCATGCTTGCTTTCGAAGCTGCTCTCATGTAACCACTATTTTCGACGTAATATCAAAAATTCCTATAAATACATGCACTCTGTGGACTGTCGAAACAGAGTGCATGGGGGAGATTGCACCCAATCTTGCGTTCTATCTCGTCTCTTGTCGTGTATATTTTTCAATGTTTTTTCATCATCTGTAACCTCTGTGTGCACGTGACTTAAGATCCTGACAACAATAGTGAGCTTGCACATGGCCATATTCTCCATATCTAAAACATACTATAGGCCATGGGGTTTTTAACATTGAGGCATGATCATTCATGTTGTTCTACATACCTACGTTAGTGAGAGTAGCATAGAAAGTAGGGGTTATGAGAATATTACATGGAATAGGTCTTGGAGCTACCATTTTCTCTATAATTGTTGGAGTTTGAGGTCTGTGGAAGCACACAAATAGCACAAGGAAGAACAAGAATCTTGGAGCACAACACACAATACTAACTGTATTACCAAGTGAATGTACAAAGATAAATAATCCGTTAGGGTTATAGGCATATATACATGCAAGGGGGAAAAAGCCTCCTAAAGAGGGAAAAAGTGCCTCAAGGATCCTAAGTGTGTTCACACACATCACTATCAAAATATATCAACAAATCACCCTTGGGAGTCATGTGGTGAACAAGGAGTTGGCACTCATGTATAAGGAAGTGCTAAGCTATGTCGAAAGAGATCAATCCACAAAAGGAAGTAAGCCCAAAGCCTTTGGAAATCTTCAAACTTCTCCCGGGGCAGAGCCTTTGTGAAAAGATATGCAATGTTATCTTGTGTGGGCACATATTCCAAATTGATCTCTCTAGCAAAGAAACTCTCCCTAACATAATGATCATGCACCTCAATGTGCTTTGTGCGAGCATGGAACACATGGTTCCTTGCAATTGCCAATTTGCTCTGACTGTGAATAGAGATGGTGGTGGTAGAAGATTGACCAACACCCAAATAATCCAAAAGGCATCTGAGCCACACACACTCAATAGTCGCTGCGAAAGCTCCCCTTTCAATCTCACAACTAGATGTGGCCATAGTAGGCTACTTCTTTCTCGACCAAGATATGCATGAGCAATCAAGCATGAAGCCAAAACCGCTAGTGGACACATGAGAGTCATAGCATCCATCCCAATCAGAGTGAGAAAAAGCATGTAAATCTCATAGTAGTGATCCCCCTTGGATAAAACAATCCAATTAGTCAGGTACCACTCAAGTAGTGAAAGATGCGCTTAATTGTCTACCAATGCTTGACTCCTGGGCAATGCATAAACCTACTCATTTGTGAGACACCAAATTGAATATCAGGCTGAGTTACACATAGGTAAATCAAGCTTCCAACAGCCTGCTGATAGAGGACATCATCAAACGCATCTCCTCTATTTTCATAGGAGTGGCAATATGTTTGCAATCTTCAAGGCAAAAAGGCTATGATAATGTCTCAATATATTTTGTTTGACACAAAGCTATTCTCCCATCAACCTGCATAAAATGAATGCCCAAATAATG
This sequence comes from Ceratopteris richardii, assembly GCA_020310875.1. Lineage (NCBI taxonomy): Eukaryota > Viridiplantae > Streptophyta > Polypodiopsida > Polypodiales > Pteridaceae > Ceratopteris > Ceratopteris richardii. The sequence goes on along the minus strand of CM035407.1, from coordinate 206,689,554 downwards.
ATGCAAATGCCCAAAATTTGACTTCTCAAAAGAGGCATATAAATCAGCCTTAAAATCAGCAATATGCTTCTCATTAGGACTAGTGAGAAGCATTTCATAAACATAGACAACAATGATTAGAAGCACATCATTTGCATGTGTAACATATAAGGTTCTCTCAGTTGGATTGTTCTCAAAATTATGTGCAATCAAGTAAGCATGTATTTTTTTATACCAAGTACATGGTGCTTGCTTCAAACCATATAACACCTTCTTCAACCTGCACACTTTGTTTTCATGCCCTTTTTGCACAAAATCAGGATGTTGAAACACTTCTTCATGTAGGTCACCATTTAGAAATGTTGTTTTGATGTCCAATTGATGTACATTCCAACCATGATGGGCTCCAAGTGCATAGATGCTATGAACAGTATTCATTCAGCATGTGGGAGCAAAAATATCATCAAAATCAATGTCTCTTTCTTGAGCATATCCTTTTGCAATAAGCCAAGCCTTATACGTATCAATTCTTCCATTAGGCTTATGCTTCAGCTTGTATACCCACATAGTGCCAATGGCTTTCTTGCAAGGATGCAAATCACATAAAGACTAGGTACCATTCTTCATAATAGCATCATATTCTGATTGCATAGCATCCATCCAAATTTTTAAATTTGTGCTTCATCAAATAAAACATGCTCATTCTCATCACAAAGACTTGATGCAGCCATAGCATAGAAATTTGATCCAAAAGAAGTAGTATGAGAGCCTAAACAAGTACCATATGATAGAGCTGCATCTAATTTGCTATCTCACAAAGTCTTTACCAGCCATTTAGGCAGAGTTTTTGCCTCCTCTATATCAGCCCTCTCATCAATAAGTGCATCATGTAAATCTGCATTAGAAATGGAATCATTTGCATCATCATGTGGAAGCTATAAAGGCTAAGAATTTGCATCATCTAGAATAGAACTTGACAATCCACCTATAAAAAGAGGCAATAAAGTGTCATACACATCTTTGGAGCTAATTGATGTCTCCTTGGTACATGAAAGTAATGACGGAATCTCATCCTCCACAAAAACAACATCATAGCTAACCAAAATGTGTTTATTCTGTGGATGATACAGACGATAACATTTTGCTTTCAAAACTATACCCAACTAAAATACATTTCACTGCTTTATCATCGGATTTCCTACATTGTTGTTCAAGAATTAATGCTTATTCCAAACAACCAAAGACACATAGATGAGCAATAGATGGCTTTTGACCATGCCAAGCCTCATATTGAGTGATAGCGCAATGCTTTGGTGGGACACTTGTTAAGTACATATTTTCCACACATAACAACCTCAAGCCAGACGCTATGTGGTAAAGCCTAACTTTTGACCATATACCTTGCCATTTCCATGAGTAACATGTTCTTTCTTTTAGCAATTCCATCCGATTGAGTGTATATGTAATTATACACTGATTTTTTATCCCACATTCAACTAGAAATGCATTAAAATCAGAAGATATTTATCTTCCCTCCTTGATTAGAATGGTGGATGCCCATTTTACATGTTGATAGATTTTCAACCAAAACCAGAAATTGTTTGAAGCACATAAACACTTCGGACTTTGCTTTTAGTGGATACACCCATGCATGCCTAGAAAATCATCAATGAAAGTCACACAGTAAAGGAGTTCCCAAAAGAAGGTGTCTGCATAGGACCATAGACATCATTGTGAACAAGCTGCAATTTTTTAGTACCTCAAACAAAACCATCTTTTGGGAAGGAGGAACATTGCATTTTTCTCAAAATACAACCTTCACAAACATGTTTACAAGGTGCCTCAAGTTTGGGTAGAGAGGACACCATTTGAGATTTTTGCAAGCCTAGCAAACTTGAAAATTTTAGATGACCAAAGCGTGCATGCCAAGGCTTTGCATCTGACATAGCCTGAGAATCTTGAATTACACATGTTGAATCATTCATAGATTATGAGCTTATATAGCCCACGAAATAAAATTCTAGAAGCAATAATGACATCACCATTTGTCAGATCATGAACGCAACCAAGCCAATCTTGGATAATGTTGAAACTTATGATAGATTTTTATTGACCCTTGACACAAATAAAGCATCCAACAATGTAAAAGAACTACCATCAACCGTATTCACAATGATGTTACCAACTCCCATGATAGGATAAGAGGATTTGTTGATGCATGTGATAGTATTCCCTGCAGGGGAAAGCTCAAGTTAAGTGAAGAAACTATGTTATGAGGTAATATGTTTGGTTTCCCCACTATCAAAGTACAAAACAGTTGAGTCTACTACAGAGATACACTGCTCATGAGAAGATGGGTAATAACTACAAACAGTAGTAAATGCCCATTCTTCATTCTACACAAGATTAGTAGACTTTGTTTTAGGTGTGGAGGCCTCTGCAACAACCATTCTAGCCTCTTTCTTCTTTGCCTCTTTTGCAGCCAGTTTTGGACAACTCATTGTGACATGATCATTTTCTTTATAGTATTTACAAAATATTTTCTGCTTTTTTGTTTTCTTCTCATCTTTTTCATCCTTCTTTGATTATGCAATATTAGCAGATTTCTACTTACTAGTAGATGGGCTCCATTTTCCTTGCCCTTCTGACTAGCCAAGAAAGCTTGATCTACAACACACATAATGGACTTGTTCTGCCTAGACTAATCTTCCTACAGTAGAATAGAGACTAACTCCTCAAATGTTAAGTCATTTGGATTGCCTTTCATCATCAATCAAAGAGTAGAAGAAAAACTCTGATATGAATCTAGAAGAACGTTCAGAGTAGTCTACACAAGTGAATTGTTTGGAAAGACTTCACCAACAGAAATATATTGCTCCTTCAAACCTTTGATCTTTGTCAAAAAACTATCCATGGAGTCTCCTTCATTCATGTGCTCACTCTCCAACTCTTTTTGAAGGTAAGCAACACAAGCCTCATGCCTTGCCTGGTATAAAGTGGTAAGTGTATCCCAAGCATCCTTTTCCATTTTGCAAGAGGGAATGTGAGGAATGATGGTACGTTTGATAGACAAGGCTATCAATGCATGTGCCTGAGCATCTCTACCATCCCAACAAAGTTTCTCAATAGTAGGTGTAGCAGGAACCGCAGCACGAATAGGAATTTGAAGATCATCATCTTCAATGTCATCTGCATCACCTTCAACAACTGTATTTGTAGGTGTAGTAGGACATTTTTCAACACCATGCACAATATTCCACAATCCTTTCACAACCAATACATGATGCATCATATATGCCCATAATGGTAATTAGTACCATCCAATCTATCCTCAATAGCTAACATACATAATACATCATTGCTTTCAGCCATGGCCACTGACTAAAATACCCTAATGCAAAAAAAATGATTGTATCTCCAAAGATTGAATAGAACTACTATGTCGAGCTCTACTAGAACTGTAGCAAACTTGCTTGTATTGGTGAACCGAAACCTGTATATATGTTTGGCACAAAAGGATGAAATTTCTTTCACGTGCACTATGATAGTGTGTTCGGAGGCAGAAACGAGCTCAAATCGTGATTTTGACACCACCCAACAAAGCTATTTTGAACTCATAATTGCCCTGAGTATGTTGGCCAATTTTTTAGTGATTCTGAGACTATGATCAGAGGGGTGTTGATGATGCCCTAGATGAAGCAATGATCTGCATTGATACAAATTATTGGATTTTGAGGTCTACAAAAGCACATGAAGAGCACAAGGAAGAAGAAGAAGAAGCTTGGAGCACAACACACAATACTGCATGTATTACCAAGTGAAGTTACAAAGATAAGTAACCCATTAGGATTATAGGCCTATATACAATCCAAGGAAAAAAACCTCCTAAAAAGGGAAAAAAGTTCCCTGACGATCCTAAGTGTGTTCACACACATCACTACCAAAATATATCAACAGTCATTGGTACCATGGGTGGTGCCCATCTAGTTGGTCGTCCTTATTTTGCAGGTGCTTGAGGTTCTACCATCCCTTTCAAGTAGTGACAACTGTGAGCTTCATGGCCCCATTTTCCATAGAATTGGTATACTATTTTGTTCAAACACTCGATTTGTGTGTACCCTTGTTGGTGACATATACTACACCAGAGACTTGCCTTTGTCTCTTGCTCCCTTAGTTCCTCAATTTCTATCACAACTTAGCCACTGTGTCTTCTTCTGCAGTAGCAAACTGCCATTATCATTGGATGTCGGCCCACTGCTCTAGGTGTGATGAGGTGTTTTTAAAGTGTACTCTGGCTTTTTCGATTCTTGTGGCCATGGTGACAAAGTCTTTGATTGAAGTGTTTGGTGCTAGCAAGTCTCCGATCTTGTGCCTAGTGCTCATTGGAAGTGCTTTTTCTAGCCATTTCTTTATTAAGAAATATCTTGGAGCTGTTGATAGCTTTGCCACGAACATCTTCATCCAAGTCATTAGTTTTGGAATGATTGATCCTTTCTCATATTCAGATTTTCAAGCTCATCCAAAACCTGTTATGTGGAGTTCCTTGGTATGGACGCGAAAGAAAACTTGGTCTTCATTTCATGCCATATTGTGAAATCATTGTCATCAAATTGGTTGAACCATTTATGAGTCAATCCATCTAAAGTTGTCGGGAACAGATCCATGAAGGCATCTGTTTGATTTTCTAACCCTCTACTTTTACACAACACCAGAGATTGCCTAATATGATCCTCTAGGTCCTCGACTAAAGCTCCTTTAAAAATAGGAAAATTTATATTGATTCTTGAAAGAAATGTTGATAGATCACCTTGAACCATCTTTGGATCATCTATACTTTGTGGTTTGCCTTGGAACCTTCCCCAAATGGTAATGCTCCATTTTGGACTAAGTGATGTAGGTTGTGAATGATTTCGTGTCATAGACAATGCGAGTCTCAACAGACAATGAGCTATGAAGCCTTGGTCCCACTCAGCATGCCAAAAATTATAGAGGCTTGGTTATGCAATTGGAGCCAATTCTGTATGAGGAGACGAGGGAGGCAGCATGCCTCCCATGACTCCGAACCACCTAGACCCTACTCCTTCTCGGCCTCACATGTCACCAAACTTCATTGCAAGATGACAATAAAAGTGGAATCATAGAAAACCGAGAAACAATCCGAATAGATGTGATGATAGGTAATCGGTAAGTGAACCCATTGATATTCATATAACCTCAGAAAAGGAAATTACAACTAAGTGAATCTACCAAGCTCTTCTTACATGGTTTCTAAGGAGAGAAGGCCCTTCCATCGTGAAGCATACACCTTTTAGGATTTTTATCACTATTGAATATATGGAGGGTAGTAAACTAATACAAATGTTTTAGCAAACTATAGTAAAGTAATATAGATATCTATGTCTAATATGGATGGGATGTTATAGCTTTGATCATCTTCGAGTGTTGGTAGTTTTTTGGTTTGCCTCTATTTCTTGTGCCTCATCCTTCTTTAGCCATCGAGTGAAGGTCAATTCCTCCAAACAAGGCACCCGGCTCATATCACTTCTCTGCTATCATCTAGTTTCTTCATCCCTTGCCACCTCCATCCTTGCTTCCATCATTTGGAACCTAGTCTGTACTCCTAATGGAGAAATTTATTGAAGTCGCACCACCTAAGCAGTAGGCATCCATCATTGGCAATAGTTCTACTAAAACATGGAAAGTGTTGTTTGTCTTGTTTTGGGTTGCCATCACCTGCTTCAGGCAACCTCTCGTGTAGTGGTCCTTTGATTCAAGAAAATTGGAGCATGGTGGTGCATTTTGTTGTAAAAGAGAGTGAGCTTGCACATGGCCATATTCTCCATATCTAAAACATATTATAGGCCATCAAGGCTTATTTTTTAACATTGAAGCCTGAGCATTCATGTTGTTCTACTATGTTTGTGGGAGTAGCATAAAAAGTAGGGGTTATGAGGATATTACTCGAAACAAGTATTGGGGCCTCAATCAGCTATATCATAAGTACCATGGGTGGTACTTGTCTGGTTGATTATGCCTGAAATGTAGATGCTTGAGGTTTCTCCATCCCTTTCAAGTAGTAACAACTCCAAGCTTCATGTTCCTATTTCCCATAGAATTGATAGACTATTTTGTTCGGACACTCAGTTTGTAGGTGCCCCTGTTGGTGACATACAACGCACCACAAACTTGCTCCCTTAGTTCCTCATTTTCTCTTTGTAATTTAGCCACTATGTCCCTCGCTCCCTTAGTTCCTCATTTTCTCTTCGTAATTTAGCCACTATGTCTTCTTCTGTAGTAGCAAACTACTATTGCCCTTGGATGTATGTACACCATTCTAGGCATGATGAGGTGTTGTTAAAGTGAATTCTTGCTTGCTCAATTCTTGTGGCCATGGTGAAAAAATCTTTGATTGAAGCCCTTGGTGCTAACAAGTCTTGGAGCTTGTGCCTAGAGTTCATCAAAAGCACCTTTTCTAGCCATTTCTTTATTATCTCTTGGAGTAACCGATAGCTTTGCCACCAATGCCTTTGTTTGTGTCATTAGTTCTAGAAATGACTCATCCTTTCTCAAATTAAAATTTTCAAGCTCATCAAAAACTTTTTCTCTGGATTTCCCTGATCTCAATGCAGAAGAAAAGTCTTCATTTCATGCCATGTTGTAACATGGTTTTCCTTCAATTGGTTGAATCATTTATCGGCCAGAAATCACCTAATATGATCATCTGGGTCTTCCACCCAGGCTCCTTAAAAAATAGAAAAATTGATATTGATTCTTGAAAGAAGCATTGCTATATTGCCTTGAGCTATCTCTAGATCATCTATACTTTGTGGTTTATCTTAGAACCTTCCCCAAATGGTGATGCTCCATTTTGTACTAAATGATGTAGGCCATAAACAAGTTTGGGTCATGGACAGTGTGAGCCTCAATAGACAACGAGCTACCAAGCCTTGATTCCATCTGATATGCCAGAAATCGTAAAGGCTTGGCTATGCAAGTGGAACTGATTCTATATGAGGAGACGTGGGAAGAAATGTGCTTGTAATGACTCTAGACCACCTAGACCCTATTCCTTCTCGACCTCATGTGTCATCAGACTTCACTACAAGGTAACAATAAAAGTGGACTTGTATAAAACTGAAAATCAATTTGAACAAATATGATGACAAGTAATCAATATGTGAACCTACTAAGATTTATATTACTTTGGAAAAGGAAATTACGTCTAAGTGAATCTGCCAAGCTCTTCTTACATGGTTTCCAAGGAAAAGGTCCTTCTGTCTTGAAGCATACACCTTTCAAGAATTATGTCATCGTTGAATATATGCAAGGTAGTTAAGTAATACAGATGTTTTAGCAAACTATAATAAAGTAATATAGATGTATGTGTCTAAGATGAATAGGATATCATACCTTTGGTCACGTCTTCAGTCCCAGAGAACCTTCAACATCCCGAGTCCCATGATTCTAGATCGGAAGGAAGGAAGAATCTGGCACCAAATCCTAGGAATCAAAGTGGAAGCCTTGTGAACCTCTCCTCTCATGTTGTCAGTTGGTTGTCTCTGACAATTTCCCTGTTGTTGAACCCCCATCTTGCCATTCCCCATCCTCCTAAGGTTACATGACAACCTAGTGGTGCCTGATGCACAGAACACCCAAAATCTACACCTCAATAGCCTTCACATTTGAGAGACCAGATTCTATAGCTACCTCCTTCTTCCCAACATCGATGCACATGGCTTTAGTTGTCTTCCTTCCTCTTCATAACTCTCCACTCCATAGTGTGCAGAGATGCTAACTCTTGCTTCCTTTAGTCAACACTCATCAATCACTACCTACCTGATTGTCTTCCTCCTCGATACCATAGGCAGCTTCTCTAATCCTACCTGAATCATCGAGTCTCCTATGCTCATTTCTCACTCCTCTATTGTCCTCATAGTAGTGTCGTTCATGGACCTCCATAGTTCCTATTGCCTCAGCTCAACATATACCCTAATATATCTCACAGAGAATGCTATCCTCTAGTGGTGTCTTGCTCTTTCCTTCTCTATTCTATATGCCCTCTATTATCCCCCTAACTTGGTATGTTTGTTTATCTTTATTTGCCCTCCTCTCCATTATGAGTGTGGTGTATCCCTTGATGTGTATAGTGTATGTGTATATGTGTTCCCGTATATACTGGCATTGTCTTGCTTTGCCATGCAGTATCACGATAGCTTTGATCCCCCTATTTGTCTAGTTGCATGAGGGAAATATATTGAGATCTTTGATTTATGCCCCAAGAAGGGTGTTATAGCTTATGACCTTAAGTTGGTGGTGTGGATGTCAGGTGAAGTTAATGCTTTGCATATCAATGCTCATATGTAGTCAAAATACTCATGGGAACATAACAGTATTTGGGAGGACATTGATCTCGACAGGCCAATACTTGCTTCCAAAATCTAGACGCGTAGCCCTCCATAGTTGGTCACGTCATTTGCTTCAGACTGGCTAGTTTGCGAATTTACAAGAGTGACATGACTCCAAAAATAAGAGGAATTTGTCCGTAAAAGACCTTGTTGCAGTGATTTGGTATCCTAAACATCTACCTAATGTATATTGCCCACTTCCAAAGTTCACTCCCCCTAGAGCGGGCCAAAACAAGAGTACAGATAAAAAAATATCTATGAAGAGAGATTCTAGTCTAGACCCAAAGTAAGAAAGAGGAAGATTGATGGGTTTTATCTAAATTTCTATCATTATCCAATTTTAGGTGTGGTATACCTTGAGCCTGGATACATTTACCAGAGGTACGAGGCTCATCTTTTGGTGTAGCTATGTGAGTGGCTAGTTTCTCATATCCCCATCCGAGTAAGGTTCTGAAGTTCTTCCCCATGCCTAGGAGTGTTTGAAGACTTGAAAACTCTTTCCATAATCCACTTGCCACTAGATTCTATTGGTACAAATGTCCAAGCCTTCACATTTGGCTAGGCATGGAAGAGAATATGTGCAACTACATAATGAAGCATGAGAATCATTGCTTGTAATCATTTGATCATTCACCATTGTAAAAGGTTTTAACCTTGAGAGAATCTTGTAAAGGCTTAAATCTTGTGGAGGTAGGAAGCATAATAGCTATACGTTAAAAATGAGAGAATAAATCCTAATTTAGAGGAGTCCTCTTTAGTTGGAGCCAAATTTGAAATTCAAATTCAAACTTGAGAAAAAGTTCTCTTATAAAAGAGCTTGTAAATCTCGTGGCCTCTAAGCCTCATTTGATAGTCTTCTTCATCTTCATTTGCAGTACCTAAATTTCTTACACCATAGCTCACTTAGAATACTATCATTGTGCATCATTTCAATGCCAATGATCTTGTATAATCATGTGTTATAATACATATACTTCAGTGATCATCTCTGTCTACTTCTCTGCTATGACTACTCAGAACAGGGAGCTTTGTTTGATCATATCTCAATGCGTTCTCAACCATTTTGCATGATCTATAGCTTTTTGAAACCATATTGAAGTCTATTCTATGGTGTCAAATTTTCCAAGCTTTTGGTTCAGCCATTTGGGAAAAATTTCCATCGAACTGCTCACTGGTCATCTATTGTTCAGTCCCTAAAAAGTCCGGGGTAAGACTTGGATTCCTAAATTTATTTCTCAGAGTATAGATTCCACTTGTAATCATTAGCTATCTAAGCTAATCAAATTCCCTCAAAAGGAATTTTATCAATTGTTACTATACTGTGAGCACTGAGCAAAAGAACCAGCATGTGTGAGGACCAAAATAGCAAGTTTTGTGACACTAGCTATTTGTGAAGTAGTCTGTTTTGATTCGATTATTTCAAGCATCTACTTCAAAGTACATACGTACTTTCTTAGTGTCATTTGCAAGCTAAAAGAGCCTACTATCAAACTATGAAGTGAGTTAGGGCAGGTACAAAGCAGGTTTTAGTAGTACCACCTCACTTTCTTGAGATATCCATCCATCTCTTCCAATAGTGGTATCAGAGCAAGTTAAGGTAAAATGGGAGATGGTTTCCCTTCTTTCATTGATAAATTGGACAGGAACAATTATCCAGCATGGTCCTTGAGGATGAAGACATATCTACGAGGAAGGAGTCTCTATGGATACATATCAAGAGATGAGGAGATGCCCATATTCAGAAGCAAAGGTCAACCTACAAGAGAAGAGCTAGAAAGACTCAACTCATGGTGTGCCAAAGATGCTTTAGCAAGGTCATATCTACTTAACCCTATTTCTAACTTCCTTTTTCCTCACATTAGGAATTGTAAAACTTCCCAAGAGACTTGGGATACTCTATCTTCATATTTTTCTTCCAATACAAGAGCTAGAAAAAATCAATTGTGGATTGAGTTTACTACTCAAAGGAAGCAACCTAAGCAGAATGTTTCAGAGGTGACCAAGGTAAACGATGCGGCTGATCAATTGGTAAGCATAGGAGAGGAGATTGACGAGGAGCAAATAATGAGACAGATAATCAATGGCATCAAGGCAAATGATAAGTGGGAAGCTTTCACAACTGCTATCGACGTTTAAATGGACATGCAAATTCCAGATATTACCACTCTCATGGAACACCTCTTTATCTATGAAGCCAAGCTCAACAAAAATGGAGAACCATCAAGAGGTAACAATTCTTCTGCCCTATATACAGATAAAGAAAAGTCTAAAGATAAAGGAAAGAGCAAGAAGGTTGAAGATGAAGGAACTACTTCTCAAGCTAACTATGCAAGGAGAGGTAGGAATTCAAGAGGAAGGGGTAGAGGAGGTAAGAAAGGTAGGGCGAGACCTTTCAACTCTTCCCCGTGCAATATATGTGGATTGTCTAATCACACAACAGATGAGTGCTATAGGAACTTCAAGAATTAGAGAGGAAGAGGATATCAAAGAGGTGGTTACTCATAATCAAGAGAAAGATTCAACCATAATCAAGGATACAGCCATGGCTACAACAACAATTATCAAGGAGGATACAAATCAAGAAAATACTACAACAACTAGATAGAGGATCAAGAAGATTCTCTTCTTATCATGAACATGACTTCAAAACAAGGTATGAATGATGAGCACCTCTTCTATATTGACTCAGCTTGTTCAAACCATGCAGCAGGAAATGTAGCTCTCCTTTCTGATCTTGAGGAACCCAAGGTAAAGCACCAAGTGCAGATAGGTGATGATACCAAGCATTCATTTGTCAAGGTAGGAGATGTCAAAACTCCTTATGGGAATAGAAATCTCTTGAGCAGAGTTCTTTATGTACCTATGATCACAAAGAATCTGATGAGTGTTGGACAGATAGTGGAAAAGGGTTTGTAGGTTAGGTTCAATAAATTTGGAGCTTTTATGGAGGACCCCCAACATGGATTCAAGAGAATTTCCAAGGGAGAGAAAACAGGTAGATTATTTACATTTGAGCTTGAGGACACTAGAAACATTGCACTTTATAATTACAAGGATCAAACCTTGTCTGAGTTAGAGATTTGGCACAAAAGATTAGGGCACATTGGTGAGAGAACCTTGAAGCAGATATGTAGAGATCAATGTGTACTTGGGATACCTAATGTATCCAAGCAACATATAATCTATAAATGTGGTGCTTGTCAGTTTGTTAAATCACATAGGTTATCCTTTACAAAGAAAGGCTATATGCATGAACATTACTTGGAACTTGTCCACACAGATGTGTGGGGACCAAGAAAGGACCCTTCAATTTCAGGCTCAAGGTACTATGTGTCATTTATTGATAATTTCAGTAGGTGGACTATCTTGTATTTCATGAGACATAAAGATAAAGTGTTCGATTGCTTCAAGAAGTATCTTGCACTTCTGGAAAATCAAACAGGGAAAAGCCTAAAGAGGATAAGGTCAGATGGAGGAGGTGATTACTTCTCCAATGAATTTGATGCATTTTTGTAGGACAGAGGTATCAAAAGGGAAATTACTACTAGATATACTCCTGAGCAAAATGGAGTTGTAGAGAGGAGGACTAGATTGATTGTGGAAATAGCTAGATCAATGCTTAATGAAAAGAAATTGCCTAATTATTTGTGGGTAGAGAGTGTTTCTACTGCCACTTATCTTATTAACAGGTTACCTGCTAAATCCCTTGATGGGATGACCCCCTATGAGGCATGGCATGATAGAAGGCCATCACTTGAACATTGCAGAATATTTGGTTGTGTTGCTTATGTGCATGTTTCATCTCAAATCAGAGGTAAGTTAGACCTTAAGGCAGAGAAATGCATCTTCATAGGGTATGATTTAAATCAGAAAGGATACAGGTTTTATAATCCATCCAACAAAGGATTTATGGTCAGTAGAGATGTTGTGTTTGATGAGAATGATTCTTGGTTTGAAAGTGAATGCAGGAAGGTCAAATTGCCATATGACTTGGAAGAAGCATTTCCAAGTCTCACCAAGGAGGAGCCAGGCATAATTGAAGACATCAAATCAGATGATGAGGACACCATAAACTTGGAAGAGTTCAAAGCATGGAAATCAAAAGGAAAGGTCAAGATGAAGAGGTTGCAGGACATACCTGAATCACCAAGACTTAAGGAGATCACAAAGAGAGAGAAAGAAGCCAATCGGATTTGGGTATGATGCTTCATTGATTACTAAGCATTCCATTTATCTTGCTAAGGATTCATCACTTGAAGAAGCTTTTTCATATGAAGAAGCAAATACCAAAGCAGAATGGAAGGAAGTTATGGATGAAGAAATAGAAGCACTCCAAGAGAATCACTTGGGAGCTAGTACCAAAGAAAGCATCAATGAAGGTAATTGGTTCTAGATGGATTTACAAAATCAAAAGGAACTCGGATGGATCCATAAACAGGTATAAAGATAGACTTGTGGCTAAGGTTTTTGCACAAACCGAAGGAGTAGATTATGAAGAGACATTTTCACATATGGCTAAAATGCCAACCATCAAAGTATTGGTAAGTGTAGCTGCATCTAGAAATTGGAATATGTATCAAATAGATGTGAAAAATGTCTTTCTCAATGGCTGGATTTTAGAGGAGGTTTACATGGCTCAACCTCCTGGCTATGAAGACCCAAGCAAGATAAATCATGTGTGCAAATTGAACAAAGCTCTTTATGGTTTGAAGTAGGCACCTAGGGCATGGAACCATAGGTTAACCACCTATCTTCAAGCCCAATGATTCATGATGAGCAAGGTAGATTCTTCTCTGTTTGTCAAGAGAAATAACTCAAAAATGATATATTTATGTGTGCATGTTGATGACATCATTCTTACAGGTAGTGATGCCAATGGCACCAAAAAAATCAAAAATCAGATGATGTAGGAGTTCAAAATCATTGACCTGGTGTTGAGGTTGTAGCAAGGAATGACCAAGAACCCTCACCACCTTGCATGGAAGCAAGAAGGAAAGCTCAAGAGTGACTGTCCTCTCATCTATCCCTATCTCCAACATGTTCAAGCCATTGGCATCAACCCCAGGCTATGCCACATGCTTGAAAACAAGGAGAATAGGGAGTCAAGGGTCCTAGTCCATGAGGAAAATACAAGAGAATGCAACTACTCTACTCACACAAAGGAGAGACATGCGTGAATCCAGGTAGTATGAAAGCAAAACACAACCAGTATATCCAAAAACAAGTAACAATGTTGTAAGCAAAGGTTGTCGTAAAAAGTGCAGCAACCCCAAACCTCATCATTCAAGCCCAGCATACATAATACTCAGTTGAGTAGTCCCTGTTTCAACCATGTCTGCAAAGAAGTAGGAACCAGCACCCAACTCAGTCCAGCCTGCAATTCTATTTCAGGAGGTTGGAGTTTCATTAGTAGATTCTGCAAAAAGACATGGATAACACTTCCCACAATATGGTTGCTTTTTTGCATTACAGAGTTTGACTAGGATGGACCAGAAGGTCACAGAGACAATCAGGACCAAAGTGTTTGAAGAATCACCCCCAACCTGCTGATGGGAAGTAGCTAAAGGACTCAAAACATGGTGCATTCTAAGGACCTGCCAACTTGAATTCCTTGCTGCAATCATATCTGCAGCAATCATGAGCTATTTCTCACATCTTAGTCCAGCCAAAGTCATGGGCAAGGACCCACAATGGTTGAGGAAGTTGACATTGTCATAAAATAGGGTAGTCACAAAAGACTCCACACAAAAGTACCTCAGCCTGCAGTCAGAATATGAGTTCCAACACATACATATTATAACAGTGAAATACTCCCCGAGCTTAACTTGCCAGGTATGTTGTGATTTCCTCAACTATAGGAAAAAAATCATGCCCCAACTACTGTATGCAATTATGAATCAAAAATGCTTTCCAAACAAATCCCATATCAATTTGAACTATTCACATACTTCAACCACCCTCCCATGAGTATAACAACCGAGAACAAAGTCCTGCATCCGATGCTTCAAGTAGAGTGGAGAGGAGCAGTCCTAAAAATGGACAATATGATGAGCCTTTGATATGTCCAATCCTTCTGAAAGTTGGATCATACATCAATCCATGAACATTATCCTTTAATCTTTCTTTGGTCCTGCTTCGTAAAAACATCAATAGCAGCATGATCCATGGAGAATGGTTGAGCAGCATGCTCAATCATTTGTGATATGAAGTGGTAAAAAAAAACTCTCCACAGGGGTAGCTCTGGAGTGGTTGCTGCATCAAGTGGTTCTTTCGGGGATCCTTAGAATGCAGCCATTGAGTGTAGGATAGCATTCCCAAGGTCATTCCTTTTCTAAAAATGCCTTGCTCTACTTCAAGTTGGCTCATGCTCCCACTAAGTTGATGTACTTGCAATGCATGTACTGTGGAACACTTGCATAGCCAGTTGAAACACCAAAAGTGACCCAAGATTGTTGTATCATTGGCTTGTCACATAAATTTCCCACAACTTCGTTCATTTGTTAAAGGAAACCTTTGGAGGTCAAGAAGCACAGACTTTCTAGAATGAACCCAAGGGATTGGCTCTCCTCCCACCATACGTGGTTATGGCCAAATAATACTTGGACAGATTCCCTCATGGATATTCATAGAAAACCTTCCTCATAAGAAGAACAAACAACAATTTTGCAATCTTGCATTCATCATAAAATAGAGGACAACGAGCTTTCAAGATAAGCAACCTGATAAGAGTCTTTGCTGCATTACATGCGATTCAAAAAAGCATCCCTAATATAGCTAACAATTATCCATTTTTTGACATCCAGCAACTCTGAGATCATAGGTCGATTAGACAAATTTTCTAAAAGTTATTGGCTCCTGCCTTGCTTTATCTTCTCATTAGGCAGCAATTAAATAATCATGAAGCAGCACCAAGCATGGAACAATCTCCTTTTCTACACCTTTCTTCTCAACTTAACCAGTAAGGCACATCATCATGTAATGCTAGCAGACATGTCACAGCTCACTGCTTCAGTATAACACAGACTTTCGCTCCCCAAATGGGAAGTGCCTGACACTTAATAAATACATTGAGTTATTTCAGCATGGATCTATTTTTAGAGACTTGGAATAGAATCCTTAGACAAAACTATAAACAAATCTGCTTATGGTGTTGCATGGTATCTTGCCATTCCGTAGTCCATACTTTTTGGACCACAACAGCCATTTACATACTTCCTTTCATTGCATATGAGCAAGTCGGAGCAGAAACAAGAATATCTTCAAGCTTTATCCATACCTCATCTCCTTTCCAACAGCCTTGTGAAGGATACAGCATCCTTGGATTCACCAGACCAAAAAGGTGCAAATCCTTAACTCAAAATCTTGGAAGATTCCCAGGTCATTTGCAACACCCTGCTTTATTGCAATTCAAATTTTCACATCAATGCCTCTGGCAGCCAAATGCTTTCACAAAAGTGCATGAACCAGGATGGTGAAATGGTATCGTTTTGGCTTCTACAAGTGACCATGTGCTCAGAAAAGCTCACTGTTGAACAGGTCTTCCGGCAGCTACTAAAGGAAACTTCAAGTGGTTTGGGGTTCATTTCTCCTTCAGTAGTGGGCCGACTTGACAAAGGCCAAGAAAAAAATCAATGCCCCAAACAATGTGTCGAAATAGAATTCCAGGCATAAAGAAATATTTTTCATCACATGAAAGCATGAGCATCAGTTTGTTAACATATTTTTGAAAAACAAGACAACATCCCAAGCTATATATGCAAAGAGGCAACAACCAATCAAAGTGATAGTGTTGAAGCACCAATACTGATGTCTAGACGAATGGTTGGCACCAACTGAAATACAAGCATCAGATCCTTTCTGGTGCTACAAAATGCTGATTCAGAGGATATGGTGATGGTGAGACCCCATGGGAAAAGAGGAGGCACGATCGTATGCAGGTGAAGTCGACGTCAGTTTACTGCACATGTAGAACAAGCCATTGTGGCTCGATGGGAAGAGCGGTTGCAAGATTCCATGGTCACCCCATGCTGAGGCAACAAAAACCCCAAGCTTCAGACATATTTGCAACATAGGATGGGATGCAGCCCGGCATTACTTACGAGAAAACCATGTCACGATATGAGGCAGAGGACATTCACAGGTCGGCAAAGCAGCACAATGGTAAACACAAGAACTTGCTCAATCATGCATGGGGAAAATCTTAACGAAGCCAATCATGATGCTGATGGAAAGAGGGAGCACCAATAGCATGTAGCTCACCCATCTTTCCAAGGTATGCAATCATACGACAAGCAACCCAATAGCTTTACATAGCACCAAGGATTCGACCATCAGTGCGATGGAGTCCAAGACAACAGAGGTTGCCTCAAAGCTAGCATACTGCTGTAGTAGAACACACAGAACAAACATTCGTTGCGTGGCAGATGACTAGGTGGAATGTGATCTTCGTAGAAGACTTTGGTTCTAACAACTCCTATCACAAGGAAATTCCTCACCTCCGTGCATTGAGACACATTATAGTGCCAGTGCGCTAGGCCCTCGACTGTCACCTTCAAGGGTTCTGCACGTGAAGTTAGGAGTAGGACTCAATCAGTTTTCAGCATGGCCATAGAGAAGTCATGGATGGAAGCCAGAAAGAGAGACGCCAAGGACTTGTGTTGCCAGGCATTTAGAGGAGCCAAGCGTCTCTGTATGCCATAGGGCAGGGATCAAAGGGTCATATACACCATCGAGCCCAATCTTCATATGCCATAGTCACCGTGCTCAATCTTTGGCAGTCTCATGGTCAATCTCCATATGCCACCGTGCTCAATCTGTAGCAGTGCCATGGTCACAAAGGGGATCGTCGAGAAGTAAACATCCTCACCTACCTCGCACGACTACCAATGAATGGCATTTTGTAATTTAATGCACCCAGTTCAACCCATATGTGTTTCAAGTTTCAACCATTCAAGCGCACTCACGTATTGGAGCTCAAGAATTCGTGAAGAGTTTCATTTGAAAACAAACAACAAATTCCACTATTTTAAGTTTTCTTGGAAATGAAGAGAGGGAGGGAGAAGTGAGGACAAATTTCCATCCCTCTTTTCAAGGCCTTCACTTGTGTCAGAGATGACAATGGTGGAAAGTGATGCCAAAGGTGCATGTGAGTGAAGTGTATATGTGAGGGAGTGGGAGAGAAGGAGGTTAAGGGAGGTTCTTGTGTGACATTCAAATTGAACTAAAAATTACACTACTAAAAACAAGAAATGAGGAGCAAATGGCCCAAAGGAAGGGTGAAAATGCCATGCACAAACTCAAATCCTACGTAATTGAGCACATGTTCTTAAGCTTTCCAAGTGATGAAAGGCCGACCATCCCCGGCAACGGCACCAAAAGGTGTTGAGGTTGTAGCAAGGAATGACCAAGAACCCTCACCACCTTGCATGGAAGCAAGCAGGAAAGCTCAAGAGTGACTCTCCTCTCATCCACCCCTATCTCCAACATGTTCAAGCCGTTGGCATCAACCTTAGGCTATGCCACATGCTTGAAAACAAGGAGAATAGAGAGTTAAGGGTCTTATTCCATGAGGAAAATACAAGAGAATGCAACTACTCTACTCACACAAAGGAGAGACATGCATAGGCACACACACACCACCCTCACACACTCACAAAGACACAATACATGTAAATGTAAATAGTCTTCTTGGAGTAAATGAGAGCATCTTCCATTGATAAGAGATATTACATGAGAGCACATCGACCAAAAGCTCCCCTCTTTACAAAAATGAGCTTAGGCTAATCTATATTCCCCATGTTCTTCTTTGAAAAGTCAAAAAGATGATTCTCTCTCTAACTGTCATATCTTCTAGGATATTCTAAGATCAAAATTGTAACAACCCAATCTCCATGAAGGGCATGCGTGGGTTTTTTACGTGGGGAGTCTTCTAGAAGGGCCATAAAGGTGAGAGATACTATCCTATAGTATGAAGAAATATTAAAAAGTGCTTTTAGGAGAGTGTTCACCTGTGACACTCAAATATATACAAAAAGAGTTATTCTTATGGTCTAGGGAGGGTTCTCATGCACAAATGAGGATGTGTGCATACCCTACAACCCAACACCTAGGGTTTTTGAAGTATTTTCTTGGACTTGAGTTAGTATACACTAACCCTAGAATTTACATCACTCAAAGGAAATATGTGTAGGACATGTTGAAGAAGTTCCACTTTGAGAATGCAAAGGTAGCTAGAACCCCTATGGAGGTACATCATAAATTGAGTGCTTATGAACGTGATTTGGTTGAAGACATTGCAGGCTATCAAAGCATAGTTGGAAGTCTAAACTATGCAACATTAACAAGGATTGATATATGTTATTGAGTAAGTGTTTTGAGTCAATTCATGCATAAACCTAGAGCACCTCACTTGGAAGATGCTAAAAGAATTTTGAAGTATCTCAAAGGCACCCAAAACCAAGGACTTTACTTCCCATACACATTAGATTTGGATATTAAATTATACTCACATGAAGATTGGGCAGGTTGTAAGGATGATAGAAGAAGTACTTCTGGATATTTATCTCTTGCAGGTGATAAGCCCATCTCATGGTCTTCTAAAAGCAACCAACTATTGCTCTATCTTCAACAGAGGCTGAATACAAGGGATTAGCAAATGCTACACAAGAAACAATTTGGATTAGATTGCTCTACTCAAATTTGGGACTTTATACTCATTCACCTATGATCTTTGGTGACAACACTAGTTCTTTGCATCTTGCAGCCAATCCCATCTATCATGCAAGAACCAAGCATATAGAAGTACACTATCACTCTCCTGAGCAAAGAGATTCAATTGGCATATGTATGTACAAATATGTAATGTGCATATTTGTTAATCAAAGCACTTGATGGTACTAAACTTTGCAGGTTTAAAACCATGATTGGATTGCAAGACATTCAAGAAGATTCATGAAGAAGTGCAAGACAAGATGTTTGCCTTGAGGGGGAGCTGTTGGTACAAGTTTCCAGGCCTTCATATTTGGCTAGGCATGGAAGAGAATATGTGCAACTACTTGATGAAGCATGAGAACCATTGCTTGTAATCATTTGATCATTCACCATTGTAAAAGGTTTTAACCTTGAGAGAATCTTGTAAAGGCTTGAATCTCGTGGGGTGGGAAGCTTAATAGCTACAAGTTACAAATGAGAGAATAACTCCTAATTTAGAGGAGTCCTCTTTAGTTGGAGCCAAATTTTAAATTCAAATTCAAACTTGAGAAAAAGTTCTCTTATAAAAGAGCTTGTAAAACTTGTGGCCTATGAGCCTCATTTGATAGTCTTCTTCATCATCATTTGCAGTAGCTAAATGTCTTACACCATAGCTCACTTATACTACTATCATTGTTCATCATTTCAATGCCAATGATCTTGTATAATCATGTGCTATAATACATATACTTCAATGATCATCTCTGTCTACTTCTCTATTATGACTACTCAAAACAGTGAACTTTGTTTGCTCATATCTCAGTGAGTTCTCAACCATTTTGCATGATCTATAGCTCGTTAGAACCAAATTGAAGTCTATTTTATGCTATCAAAGTTTCAAAGCTTTTGGTTCAGCCATTTGGGAGAAATCACCATCAAACTGCACACTAGTCATCTACTATTCAGTCCCTAAAAAGTCGGGGGTAAGCCTTGGATTGCTAAATTGATTTCTCGCAGTATAGTTCATCATTTTAGATGATTCCACTTTTAATCATTATCTATCTAAGTTAATTAAATTCCCTCAAAAAGAATTGTATCAATTGTTATTGTATTGTGAGCACTAAGCAAAAGAACTAGTAGGTGTGAGGACCAAAATAGCAAGTTTTGTGGCACTAGCTATTTGTGAAGTAGTTTGTTTTGATTCAATTGTTTCAAGCATCTACTTCAAAGTACATAGGTACTTTCTTGGTGTCATTTGCAAGCTAAGAGGGCCTACTATCAAACTCTAAAGTGAGTTAGGGTAGGTACAAAGCAGGTTTTAGCAGTACCATCTCACTTTCTTGAGGTATCCATCCATCTCTTCCAACAGATGTGCCTCCCATTTCCCTCGTCTTGGCTCCAAGGAAACAGGTGCTCTGGCCTAGGGGTATCCATCTTGCATGGTTGGTCCCAACTCCAGTAAGTGCTTGAACTTGACTTTTTCGGCTCCCATTAATCGTTGATTCACTCCATTGTGCTACTTGTATTCTCTATCTTGGTCTTGCATAGGCATCAGAGAGATCTTCTCTAAAAGGGTTGTTGCATCCATATTTCCTTTGTTGCCCTTGCTTGGCATTCTATTCTCATCAAGCTCATCCCTTGGGACTTCCATATTTGTACCATGATGCTACATCTTGATATGCCTACCCCATTGATCCTTTCTCAAATGTCTTTGCTACATGTAATGATATAGCAAGTGTGGTTTGTCGCACGACCCCATTCTTCCATCTCAGTTTTCCTAATCTAATGGCCTCATTCTGAGTGGATAATTCTTTGATCATCTACTTTCACTATCGAGGAGGCAATGTACCCTTGGGTGCATAATCCAAACCAGTTTCCATTTTCAATTTCTTTAATTTTTTTTATCGTATATCCACATGTAATTATGTCCCCAATCATGGATGAGTTTTGCATGTCTGCGCCAAGGTCATCTCACAAGTAATGGAGAACCTCCTATTTCAAGTGGGACTCTAAGTATGACAAGATCAAGAATAAATTTAGATCCTTGTGTTGTTAGTGTGATTATTCCACTACTCCAACTGGCTTCACCCTGCTTTGATCTGCCATTGCTATGGTGAATTATGCTTCCTTCGTTGGTTGGATTCCTAACCTTTCCATCATTGATTACGGCATCAAGTTGATTTCAGACTTACCATCTATGATAACTCCTGAAATCTCCTACCCAAATACTTTTAACTGTGATTCCCAAACTATGATAATAAGTTAATGGGGCTTGTGCTATAAGGCAATTATTTAAGCTACTCTCTATGGAGACTGGTGCTTCAAGCAAGGCAACGATGCTTATCATCTCACTTTTGAATTTGGCATCCATGCATAGTAGTTCATATAGGCTAAATTGTTGGTAGGTATACCTTAAGTTTTGGTTTACAAAGAGATTCATTTTTGGGGTGCTTTTTGTAAGTTCCACCATCTTACCTTTGAGTTCCTATTGGTCCATATGATATGCATTCTCTATCATTCTTTCTTTGGCTCCTTTTTCTTACCCTTAGGATGCTTTTGTTGCATGGTTTAATATCAAAAAGTTTGGTCCTTCCACTTTCATTTCCGCCTTCTTCGTCAACTCCTCTTCTTCTGCCATTGGGGTTGCTCCTTTCTTGGTTGTCGTATCCTCCATCTTGGTAGTTTTTTGGTTCACCTTTGTTTCTTCTATCTCCTCCTTCTTCAGCCATCGAGTGAAGGTTGTTTCCTTGAGACTAGGCACCTAGCTCATATCACTTCTCTGTTGTCATTTGATTTCTTCTTCCCTTGCCACCTCCGTCCTTGCTTCCATCATCTAGGCCCTAGTTCAAACTCTTAATGGAGAAATTTCTCACATTTGCACTACTTGAGTAGTAGACAACCATCGTAGTACATCACTCATTTTCTACTAAAACATGGAAAGCATTGTTCACCATGTTCTCGGTTGCCATCTCTTGCTTCGGGCAATCTCTTGTGTAGTGGTCCCTAGATTCTAGACAATTGAAGCATGATGGTGCATTTTTTCATAAAAGATAGTGAGCTTGCACATGGCCATATTCTCCACATCTAAAACATATTATACATCATCAAGACCTATTTTTGAACATTCAGGCCTTATCATTCATGTTGTTCCGCATACCTATGTTAGTGGGACTAGCATAGACAGAAGGGGCTATGGTAATATTACCTGTAATAGGTGTTAGAGCTACCATCGGTTGTGTCATTAGTACCATTGGTGGCACCTATCTGGTCAGTTATTACTAGAACACAAGTGCTTGAGAATCTGTCATCCCTTTCAAGTAGTAACAATTCAGAACTTCATTTCCCCATTTCCCACATAATTGCTAGAATATCTTGTTGAGACACTCGATTTGCAGGTGCCCCTATTGGTAAAGTACAGTACACCAGAGACTTGCCCTTGTCTCTCGCTCCCTTGGTTCCTCAATGTCTCTTTGCAACTTAGCCACTTTCTTTTCTTTTTGTAGTAGCAAATTTTTGTTGCCCTTGGATGTCAGCCCACTACTCTAGGTGATGAGGTGTTGTTAAAGTAAACTTTGGTCTGTTTGATTCTTGTTGCCATGGTGATGAAATCTTCGATTGAAGTGCTTGGTGCTAACAAATCTTGGAGCTTGTGCCTCGTGCTCATCAAAAGAACTTTTTCTAACCATTTCTTTATTAAGAAATCTTCTGGAGCCATGGATAGCTTTGCCATCAATGCCTTCCTCTAGGTCATCATTTCTGAAAACGATTGATCCTTTCTCATATTCAAATTTTCAATCTCATCCAAAATTTGTTCTATGGAGCTTTCTGATTTGAATGTAGAAGAAAACTCAATCTTCATTTCATGCCATGTTGTGAAATGTTTGTCCTTGAATTGTTTAAACTATTTATCGGCCATTCCATATAAAGTTTCCATGAATAGAGCCATGAAGGCATCGGTTCTCCCTTCTAACCCTTTACTTTTACATAACACCAAAAATTGCCTAACATGATCATCTGGGTCTCCCACGAAAGCTCCTTTAAAAATAGGAAAATTGATGTTGATTCTTAAAAGAAGCACTACTAGATCACCTTGAGCCGTCTCTCAATTGTCTATACTTCATGGTTTGCCTTGGAACCTCATAATTCTCTATTCCAAAGTAAGTGATGTAGCTCATGAATGAGTTATGGTCATAGACAGTGCAAGCCTCAATAGAAGATGAGCTACCAAGCCCTGCTCCCACTAGGCATGCTAGAAACTATAAAGGCTCAGCTATGCAACTGGAGCCAATTTTGTATGAGGAGACCAAGGAGGCAATGCACTTGCTATGAATTTGGACTACTGTGGAAGGGGAATCAATCAAGAAGAGAAGAAGAAGATCAAACTCAAAAACTGCTCAATAAAGAACGAAGCTCATAAAGTGAAAGAACTACCCTCTGCCCAAAGCCCCGTAGGGGCACGCATCAGGCAACAATGCGAAACAGCCAGGTCTTGAGGAATGGAATTAAAGAACAATCAGAACCAGGACATTTCATGGGAAGGACCGGACCAGGGCCAGAAACTATACATGAAGAAGTGCAAGACAATAATTAGCAGGTAGTAATCCTTCCGCTGGGAGCATGCGTTGTCAACAAAGTAAATAGGCTCAAAGCAATACAACAGGTCAGATGTGTGAAGACAAAGACAAATCACAAGACCAAAAGTTAGAAAGAGGCAGAGGCTGAAAAGTTGAAGAGGGTGACTAAGAACAGCACATTCTTAGTCACTGATGGCGTGCGTGGCAGCCCTACTGAATACAGCAACCCAGACTTGTGATATAAGGAATACCAAGGGGCAAACTGAAGCAAAGGACATACCTCGGATAAGATAACCAATTGTCTGACAGTCCTTGTTGCCGCTTCGACCGCTGGGTGTGTGTAGTCAGAACTCTTAAACAAGCTGAGGACAAGAAGTAAACCTTGTCAAGGGACGACAGAGACAAAGAGGGGGAGAGTGTTGTAGAACAAAGAAGCACAAAAGAAGATCCCCAAAATTTTCAAATTAATGGGCATGATTTTTCTTCTTCAAAGTCTTAGAGAATTCCCTCAAGCCTTGTAAATGCACTAGATGAGTCCTCTAGATGCATAATCCCAACTCATTGTAATATATTTCTTGTAAATTAGTAGGAAATTCACCTTTTAGTTAATAAAGTGCCAGTCTCTTGTGTGAAAGGACCATTTTTAGGGCACATGTATATAAGTCACTTTGTGACTCTTTGTAGAGACTTTTTGCCATTGTGAATAAAGAGAGCTCTTGAATCTCGAATTTACCTCTTTCCTGCAGATTTCCATCTTCTCTTTGATCTTCTATGTGTGTGTAATGCTTGGAATGTGTGTGTAAGACTGTTGTTTACCCCTCCCCACTATTTTTGAGCTGCTGTAGTGTGTGAGTGAGATTGTAGGAGTTGTGGCGTGAGTATGGGTACTTCCCGCCATTCACTATTTTGGTCATAACTTGAAGCAGCGTTGTCAAAATGGAGTGAAATCACTTCTAATTGATGTGTCTCGTTGAGAGCTTCGAAACGAGTAGCCTATTGACTATATTCGGAGTTCGGAGCTGGAATAAATCTTCGATTTACTAAAAACTGTTGTAAGTGGCATCACGGCAGACACTTTCAGTCTTTCAGTGAGTTAGAGAGGTGAATTAGTCTTTTCTTACACATATCAGCTGAACCACTTCATTCTCCATCATGCGTGCATGTGTCCTCATACACTTGGTTAGGTCGTTTGATCGGATTGACATATAAGCGTGTGCCAATTTCCCACTATATGCATTTGTGTTGCAAATGAGGTTTAGTCTCTTTGGCACAAGTCCTTGAGTCTTCTTGACTTAAGTACACACGTTTTTGGTGCCGTTTCCGGAGAACACTCAGCCAAGGTGCCCTCGTGATGGTTATAGATCGAGTGTGATGAAATCGTACTTGTAGAAGTGAACTCTTTCGTGGCAAGTAGTCAATCACTTCAGCACTTATTACTTCACATCCTGGAGGTGTGTGTAATGAGTTTCTAGGTTTAGGGTTAGTAGGAAGGGAGAGAAGGAGGAGTTAGGGTTAGGTTAGAAGGAGAGGAGAAGAGAAGGGAAGTAGGAGTAGGCCAAGATCACCCAAAAAGCCAAAAAAAAAATTGCCAAAATTAGTGTAGTTCAATTTTTGTCACCAAAAAGATATAAAAACCAAAAATTTGAACTCATTTGACACTTTCCTACATTCTGGTATCGTCGGAGAGCAGTGATCAGTATCGTGGGTGCAGTATCTCGCATTGCAGGCCACTAAGACTAGTTGTTGAGCTCAAAGTGCAACCAAGACATCTCTGAGGTAAGATTCCATAAGTGTTCACTGACCAAAACTTATTAAAAAAGACTCAAAAACGTGAATACTTGCACATCTAGTATCGTGGGGGGAGGGGGGGGGGGGCACAGTGCATTTCTTGAGTTTCTTTGCAAGAGATAGTAGGCTAGGAGTGAAGAGGGGTGAGAGAGGAGTAAGGGGCAACAAAAACTTTTGATTTTTGAGGTATTTTGGCTTGAGTATCACGATCGGTTGAGTTTTTGGTATCGCGATACCAAAAATTCCCTTGTATCGCGATACTCGCCGAAGTATCGTATCGTCGATTACCAATCTTGGTATCGCGATACCACTTGTGGTATCGTATCACTGAGTTGGTATCGTGATCTCACTTTACCCCAGTGGTATCGTATCGCGGTCCACATTGTGGTGTCGTATCGCCCTCTTCCTAGTTTAGTATCGTGATACCATTTTAGTATCGTATCATGCGATTTTGTTGTATCGTATCGCACAACTGCTGGTATCGTATCGCCAATCCTTGAAGTATCGTATCGTGCCATGTCCTAGTTTAGTATCGCGATACCATACCAAGTATCGTATCATCCCTTCATTCTAATATCATATCGTGCAAGCTAGTAATATCGTATTGCCACTTGCATTGGTATCGTATCCTGTGAACGGATCAGTATCATATCGCCTTGCTTCTCAAGTATCGTATCATGAGGACCGTTGGTATCGTATCGTCTCATTTTCAGGCATCATATCGCGATACCAATTTTGTATCGTATCATCCCCCAGTTGTGGTATGGTATCGGTTATTATTCAGGTATCGTATCGCATCCTTTTTGGTATCATATCATCCAAAAAGTGGTGTCGTATCGTCTGGTAGTTTGGTATCGTATCGTGAGAATCCCAGGTATCGTATCGTCTACTCTGGTGGTATCGTATCGTCAAGAAAGTCGGTATCGTATCGTGGCCAAGCGCAGTATCGTATCATCTGCTACTCCAAGTATCATATTGCCTAGATTTCTCGTATCGTATCATGGCCAAAGCAGTATCGCCTAGTGCAGTATCACTTGGAAGTGGTATCGTCCAGAGCTATTGTAGCATTTTGTAGGACATACTTAAGGCATTTGAAGAGCCACTCAAGGAGAGTTTTAGAGACCTAGAGAGCCTCAAGAGGGTGAATGAACTTGAGGTCAAGGAGAGTGCTAAGTAGCCGAAGAAGTGTCATATCTTCTGTAGGAAGTGCTGCCCAGGTCAGTCACCACTCTGTCTATTCAGATACCTCCAGTGACTCAGAGGAGGAGATACCCATGGCTTCAGAAGACATGCATGGCCCAACTCCAAGTAGAAACTTCATGACCGTTGTAGAGGGAGAGTACCATACCTCCTTATAGTATGTTTCTACTAATGCCCAAGAGATCCCCATCTATCTGGATGGCTTAAACAGATATGTGGCTAGAATGGTAACTTCCATGGATGCCACGATTGTGCCCAGACCGGTTGTTAAGTACGAAGGAGGGGCATACATGGACAAGATAGGTCACATATACATAGTGACTAAATTTCTCGAGATGATCAATGAAAGGGGAGAGTTAGTGGAACAAGAAAACCCAGCAAGAACAAACCCGGAGGAACTAGTGACGACCCCTAGAGGTAGATCCCAAGTAACTCGAGTCTTGAGAGGAGACTTGATACCTCAAGATGACTACTTTTTGGAAGTTTATATGATCCATGGATCAGATGTATTACTTCAAACAGACTTACTGGCTCTAGGAAGAGAAGAAAGCCCTATGACATTTTATGAGCTGAAGGATCCAGAAGACGAAACTAGAATCACATACCTAGACAAAAATCAGACAAGATATTGGTTGGTTAGTGCCTTGGACAGAGCTCAACTAAAATACATGGGTTTGCCTGTATTCCCTCAAAGAGATCATGCAACTACTTCGCAGAACCCCTTTGGAAATCAACAAGAGACAGAACACACCACGTCAGGACAGACTAGCCAACAGAGTGTCCCAAACCGTACTCATGTACAATTTGTGACTCCATGAGTGCAAACACACAATCAGACCCACCCAGGAGTAGGCAATCAGTACCGACCACCAATAAGACCACGACCACCAGTAGGAGGGCAGCCTGGAATACCCCCAGTTAGACCAGCAGTTCCTGCCTTTCCCGTAATGCCTAGACTGCCAGAACCAATGAGAAGATTGAGACCTATCCATGTGGCCAAATGTGTAAGAAATCATTATGACGGATTAGGAGAACCCTACAATCACATTGCTGAATTTAAACAATTCCTAAGGGCAGAACAAGTAGACGACTTCTTTGTGCAGTATGAGTCCTTTGGACTCACCCTCACAGGAACGGCTCTGACTTGATTCCAGCCTTTAGATCCTAATCAGTTTGGAAACATGGAGCAATTTTTTCAAGAATTCATTGGAGAATTCACTAAAAGAGGGATTAAACACAATTCTGCATCTTTAATCCATAGTTTTAAACAAAACCCAGTTGCCCGGAGATTCAATTAGTATGTGGATAGATGTCCAGCTACCGAGAGATCCACTCAGCAAAAAATGATTTCATTGTTTTTGGATGGACTCACGAATGGAACCTTAAGAACTTTAGTTTACGTAAAGAGATTACAAACCCTTAGTGAATGTCTTCAAGAATGCATTGACCTAGAAGACAACCTCGCAGAGGATCTCAAGAGCACGCCCAATCCCACTAAATCAGAAGAATCTCGGAGTACCATTACATCCAACTCCAGTAATGTGGAAGAACTAGCAGAGCTATTAGCTAAGAAGCTAGGAGTCCAAGGACAGAGAACTTACCAGCACCTAGCCTTAAGAATGCCCATGTTACGGAGATGTAGTCTATGTGGAGGAGATCACCCCACACACATGTGTGCACGAGGAGGGGCTGGTGCACAACAGACATATCCCTACAACAGACAGCACCAACAAGGAACTACCCTGTACTACCACATAGAACAAAAATACGCCAACCACACTACAGAAAACTATCCATTCAATAGGCAGTTGCACCCCTTACAACCACCACAGTATCGACCATACGGGTATCCACCTAGAGAACCAGGCAGAGAGATGCCCAGATACAATCTCTATCCAACACCAGCAGGAGCACCGAGACATTATGAACAAGCACCATATCCACCACCCCAACCAGTGTTAGGGCCACAACTGTCACAACCTCAACAAGTGGTACATGTGAAGTATGCTCAGCCAGAAGAAAACTTGGAAAGAGCCATAGTGCCAGCATCGACGACGATCAATGTCGAATCAACAAACCCTAGATATGAGCTAACCTCAGGAGATTATTATCCCTATGAAGCCAACATGTTAGAGTATGAATCAGCATATGATTCGGCTTACTCTGGATATGATGGTTATGATCAGGCTTATGGAACGGAGGTAGCGACTTTGATGTATACTGCACCTAAAGCACAACCACCCATTAGACCACCTGTGCCGAGATGACCCTGTTATAGATGTGGAGGAGACCATTTTATTAGAGAATGTCCTCGGCCTTATAATCCACCACCCCCTTGGACTTGGGAGGGGTATTGCAATGATTGTGGAAAGGAACATCTTTTTAGAGATTTTCCGAAAAATCCTAATAAAACCCAGGATACAACACCTGTTAACGTAATCGAAGTGATAGAAGCACCGGGAAGTGATAAGGAGTACACCGTGCCTTTAAAGGCTATTACGCGAGCTCAAATGAAAGAACGAAAAGAAAACCAACCAGATCGAGAACAAGAAGGCACTAAGAAGGGAAATCTCAAAAACCAAATGATTGAAGATTCTGAGGACCCACGTGAGAGTACCCAGAAGATTAAAGCATAGAAATGGAAGGAAAGAAGAGAAAAAGTCAAAGATAAATGGATGAAAAACAAAAGTCAAGATAATAAGAAACAAACCAGAAGTACGAAAGAGCAAAAAAAAACAGGAAATTCAAGAAGGAGTACCCATTCCACCGTTTATCCAAGAAGCAGAGAAACCAGGATCCATTTTAGCTGACCAAAAACCCGACGACCTAGACATGTGGCTAAAAGCTTACCAAGCTAGAATTAAGATGGGACTGAATGTAGAGCAACACAAAAAGCTTTACCCACAAGGGGAATTAGAAAAAGAAAGGCTACCAATATGTTGAAAGCTGATAGATCTGGCACAAGCAACCCTAGAAAAGACTATTCTAGCCCTCCCAGAGACGAGAATAATGGATAATCAATATAAAGAGCATGTCAGAGCCACAGATAAAGAACCTAAAGAGAAGGATGACAAGCAAGAGCGAATAAGAACTCCGAATGAACCAATGTCAACCATACCTGACCTAGAGGCTGAATGGCCAAAGGAGTTGTGGAATAGAATCCGAGAAGAACAATGGAAGAGGAATGGAGTGACTAAGCCTCCCTTTGAGGAAATAGAGGTAGAAGTTTATCAACCAAACCCCAACCTGGAAGAAGTATATGAGGAAGTGTCAAGACTCGACAGAAATAGAGAAGAAACCTAGAGCATTTCAACATTGCCAAATTACATGGGAGAATACGAAAAGGATTCTATGATAATACGAGCACCCACAGCACATGGAAAAGGAATAGGAAACTCAGAGAAGAGTTCACACAATTTTACAGAACTCAAGAAGACAAAGGTACAATGCAAATTAACCGTGGAAGAATTACTTCAGGTGAAACCACAATAATGGAGGCAATTAGTGAGTCAATTGGGATTAGGGCAAGAGAAGGAAGGAAAAGAAGGAAAGGGAAAAGAAGACACTCCTAAAATACAAATCCCAGTTGATAAAGTGGGAGAATTTAGTGAAGGAGACGAAGGTAATACTTGTCTACCTGTCACTTACAATGGCTACATGACCAAGGCTATACTAGACACGAGAGCAAGGGTAGGAATCGCCACCAAGGAAATTTGGGAGAAATGGGGAAAGCCTGCCTTACGACCCACCTGCATGAAACTCCAATTAGGAGACTGTCATGTGGAAAAACCCTTAGGAATACTAGAAAGAATCAAATTGACTACCTGTGGAGTTGAATTTTAACACACACTAGCAATTTTTAAATTCGAAAAAGCGAATAATTACGAGATGATATTAGTGTTGGAGTTAGACGTCTGCGGAAGCACGCGAACAGCACAAGGAAGAGGAAGAAGCTTGGAGCACAACACACAAGACTGAATGTATTACTAGAGAATGTACAAAGATAAGTAGCCCATTAGGGCAATAGGCGTATATACAAGCCGGGGGAAAAAACCTCCTAAAGAGGGAAAAAAGTGCCCCAGCGGTCCTAGAGTGTTCACACACATCACTACCTAAATATATCAACAAATCCCCCCTGTGAGTGATGCGGTGAACAAGGAGCTGGCACTCATGTATAAGGAAGTGCCGAGCTATGTGGAAATCACTCCACAAAAGGAAGTAAGCCCAAAGCTTTGCGGAAAGCTTCAAACTTCTCCCTAGGCAGAGCCTTCGTGAAAAGGTCTGCAATGTTCTCCTGCGTGGGCACATATGCCAAGCTGATCTCCCCAGTAGAGAACCTCTCCCTGACATAGTGATAATGCACCTCAATGTGCTTAGTGCGAGCATGGAACACAGGGTTCCTTGCAACTGCCAATGCGCTCTGACTGTCAGTGAAGATGGTGGTGGCAGAAGACTGGCCAACACCCAAATCAGCCATAAGGCGTCTGAGCCACACACACTCAACAGTCGCTGTGAAAGCTGCCCTATACTCAGCCTCACAACTGGAAGTGGCCACAGTAGGCTGCTTCTTGCTCAACCAAGATATACATGAGCTACCAAGCATGAAGCAAAAACCACTGGTGGACACACGAGTGTCATAGCAACCTCTGAGTCAGAAAAAGCATGCAAATCTGGCGGTAGTGATCCCCCCTTGGGATAAAACAACCCAAGTAGCCGAGTACCACTCAAGTAGTGAAAGATGCGCTTAACCGCTTTCCAATGCATGACTCCTGGGCAATGCATAAACCTGCTCATCTGTGAGACAGCAAACTGAATATCTGGCCGAGTAATGCATAAGTAAATCAAGCATCCAACAGCCTGCTGATAGAGAACAGCATCAAATGCATCTCCAGCATCATGAAGACTCAATCGTAAACCTGTCTCCATAGGAGTGGCAATAGGCTTACAGTCTTCAAGGCCAAAACGCTGCAATAATGTGTCAATATATTTCGTTTGACACAAAGCCATTCCACCATCAACTTGCATAAACTGAATGCCCAAATAGTGATGCAAATGCCCCAAATCAGACATCTCAAATGAGGCATGCAAATCAGCCTTGAAATCAGCAATATGCTTCTCAAGAGGACCAGTGAGCAGCATGTCGTCTACATAGACAACAATGATCAAAAGCACATCATTAGCACGCTTAACATATAAGGTGCTTTCAGTTGGACTGTTCTCAAAACCATGTGCAATCAGATAGGCATGTATTTTCTCATACCAAGCACGTGGTGCTTGCTTTAAACCATATAACGCCTTCTTTAACCTGCACACCTGGTTTTCATGCCTTTCTGCACAAAGCCACGAGGCTGAAAAACATACACTTCTCCATGCAAGTCACCATTCAGAAATGCTGTTTTAATGTCCAACTGATGTACATTCCAACCATGATGGGCTGCAAGTGCACAAATGCTCCGAACAGTAGTCATACGGCATGTAGGTGCAAAGGTCTCATCAAAATCAATGCCTCTTTCCTGCGCATAACCCTTTGCAACAAGCCTAGCCTTATACCTGTCAACTGTACCATCAGGTTTACGCTTCAGCTTGTATACCCACTTAGTGCCAATGGCCTTCTTGCCAGGAGGCAAGTCACATAAAGACCATGTACCATTCTTCATTATAGCATCATATTCAGATTGCATAGCAGCCATCCAATTTTCTGAATTTTGTGCTTCATCAAAAGAAACAGGCTCATTCTCATCACAGAGACTAGATGCAGCCATAGCATAGCAATCTGATGCAAAGGAGGTACTATGAGAGCCTGAACGAGTACGATATGACAAAGGTGCATCTAATTTGCTGTCACGCAAAGTCTGCACCAGCCATTTTGGCATAGTTTTTGCCTGTTCAATATCAACTCTCTCATCAACAAGGGCATCATGTAAATCTGCATCAGAAATGGCATGATCTACATCATCATATGAAACCTGCAAAGGCTGAGAAGTTGCCTCATTAGGACCAGCGCTAGCCTGTCCACCTGTAAAAAGAGGCATCAAAGTATCATACATGTCTTTGGAGCTAATAGATGTCTCCTTAGTACATGAAAGCAATGGTTGAATAGCATCTTCCACAAAGACAACATCACGGCTAACCAGAATGCGTTTAGTCTGTGGATGATACAGACGATAGCCTTTACTTTCAGAACTGTACCCAACAAAAATACATTTTACTGCCTTATCATCCAATTTTTTGCGATGTTGTTCAGGCACTAATGCATATGCCAAACAACCAAAAACACGCAGATGAGCAACAGATGGCTTGCGGTCATGCCAAGCCTCATATGGAGTGATAGACTGCAACGCTTTCGTGGGACACCTGTTCAGTACATATGATGCACACATGACAGCCTCAAGCCAGAAACTATGTGGTAAAGCCTGACTTTTGACCATGCACCTCGCCATCTCCATGAGTGACCTGTTCTTTCGTTCAGAAACTCCATTCTGTTGAGGTGTATACGGCATTGTACACTGGTGTTTTATCCCACGTTCAGCCAGAAATGCATCAAAATCTGAAGACATATATTCCCCCCCTCGATCAGAACGGAGGGTGCCCATTTTACATGCTGACAGATTTTCAGCCAAAACCAAAAACTGTTTGAAGCACATGAACACTTCGGACTTTGCTTTGAGTGGATATACCCATGCATGCCTGGAAAAATCATCAATGAAAGTCACGAAGTAAAGGTAATTTCCAAAAGAGGGTGTCTGCATAGGACCACAGACATCACTATGTACAAGCTGCAATTTCTGCATAGCCCGAACTGAACCATCTTTTGGAAAGGAAGAACGCTGCATTTTGTCCAAAATACAGCCTTCACAAACATGTTTTCCAGGTGCCTCAAGTTTGGGCAAAGAGGACACCATTTCAGATTTCTGCAGGCGTAACAAACTAGCAAAATTCAGATGACCAAAGCGTGCATGCCAAAGCTTTGCATCTGACATAGCCTGAGAATCATGAACTGCACATGCCGAATCATTCACAGATTTTTCATAGTCTATGAGCTTATACAGCCCACGACATAAAATGCCAGAAGCAATAATCACATCGCCATTTGAGAGATCATGGACTGTACACCTGTCATCAACGAATTTCACAACCAAGCCAATCCTGGCTAATGCAGAAACTGATAACAGGTTCTTTTTGAACCCTGGCACAAATAAAGCATCTGACAAAGTGAAAGAACTACCATCAGCAGTAGTCAGAATGATCTTACCAACTCCCATAACAGGATAAGAGGAGTTATTGGCGCATGTGACAGTATTCCCTGTAGGGGCAGGCTCGAGTGAAGAGAAGAAACTGTGCTGCGAGGTAATATGTTTGGTTGCCCCACTGTCAAAGTACCAAACATCTGAGTCTACTGCAGACATGCACTGATCATGAGAAGATGGGTCAAAACTGCAAACAGTAGTAAACGCCCATTCTTCTTCCTGCACAAGATTTGCAGACTCTGTTTTTGGTGTAGAGGCCTCTGCAACAACCATTCCAGCCTCTTTCTTCTTTGCCTCTTTAGCAGCCAGTTTTGGACAGTTCTTTATAATATGATCATTTCCTTTACAGTACTTGCAGAACAATTTCTGCTTTTCTGATTTCTTCTCATCTTTATCCTGGTTCTTCGATTGTGCAGCATTTGCAGATTTCTGCTTACTAGTAGAAGAGCTCCATTTTCCTTTGCCCTTCTGACTAGCCAGGAAAGCTTGATCTGCAACACGCATAATGGACCTGTTCTGCCTGGACTGATCTTCCTGCAACAGAACAGAGACTAATTCCTCAAATGACAAGGCATTCGGATTGCCTTTCATCATCAATCGAAGAGTAGAGGCAAAACTCTGATATGAATCAGGAAGGCCATTCAGAACGGTCTGCACAAGTGAGCTATCTGGTATAACCTCATCAGCAGAAATCAATTGTTCCTTCAGGTCTTTGATCTTTGTAAGAAAACTGTCCATCGAATCACCTTCATTCATGTGCTCACTCTCCAACTGTTTTCGGAGGTAAGCAACACGAGCCTCATTCCTAGCTTGGTACAAAGTGGTAAGTGTATCCCAAGCATCTTTGTTGTTCTGCAAGAGCGAATGTGAGGAATAATGGCACGTTTGACAGACAAAGCTATCAATGCATGTGCCTGGGCATCTCTGCCATCCCAACGAATCTGCTCTGCAGTAGGTGCAACAGAAACAGCAGCACGAACAGGAATCTGCGGAATATCATCTTCGACACCATCTTCATCAGCTCCAACACCTGTATTTGCAGTACCTGTCGTTACAGGTGTAACAGGACGTCTTTCAACACCCTGCACAATGTTCCACAATCCTTTTGCAACCAGTACATGTCGCACCATATAAGCCCATAATGGGTAGTTGGTACCATCCAACTTATCCTCAACAGCCAACATACGGAATACATCACTGCTTTCAGCCATGGCCGGTGACTAAAATACCTTGATGCAGAAAATTGACTGTATCTCAAAAAGTTGAACAGAACTGCCCAGACGAGTTCTGCTAGACCTGTAGCAGACTTCGAGACGCTTAAACTGGCGAACAGAAACTGGTATATACCTTTGGCACAAAAGGACAAAATAGCCTGCACAAGCACTGCGATAGTGCGTTCGGAGGCCGAAACGAGCTCAGAGTATGCTCACCAAATTTTGTGCGAATCTGAGACTGCAAACGGAGGAGTGTCGACGGTGCCCTAGAAGAATCAACGACCTGCTCTGATACCAATTGTTGGAGTTAGACGTCTGCGGAAGCATGCGAACAGCACAAGGAAGAGGAAGAAGCTTGGAGCACAACACACAAGACTGAATGTATTACTAGAGAATGTACAAAGATAAGTAGCCCATTAGGGCAATAGGCGTATATACAAGCCGGGGGAAAAAAACCTCCTAAAGAGGGAAAAAAGTGCCCCGGCGGTCCTAGAGTGTTCACACACATCACTACCTAAATATATCAACAATTAGGACGACCCTTCATGAGACAAATGCGAGTAGTACAAGACTGGGGAAGAGATTCATTGTACCTACAACATCAAGGAAATACAACCAAGATAAACTTGCATACATTTGCATATCGGGATGTCCCTCCACTACAATGGAATCCCATACACAAGGTGGAAGACGATTTATCTATTCATAGTGCTGGAACAAGTGACCAATCATGGATGCACGAGGATGCCCAGTTATGGATGTGCAAAGAAGCCAAGAAAAAGGACAGTAAAAGACAGGTGTAGCCAACAGGACATCCTAACTACCAACCTATAGAGGACCCAAGGTACATGCCTCAAATCTTTTCTGATGAAACCTTTGAACCGCATGGATGGATGGAAATCCTAGCAACGTTAGACGTGTGTGTAAATGAAGAAGTACTAACAATGAAAGAGTGCATAGACGAGGAAGGTTATGATGTGAATCTTTATATGGTTGTCCTTCAAGAAGTAGAAGGGGGAGAAATCTTGGAAAAAGAGTGGAAGGAGGAATATGAGAGTATCGAAATGGAACCCGAATTTGATTTAGAAGAGAGCTATCTAGACACCATTCGAACCAAAGAGAGATAGGAACCGACAAAGATCTTAGCAATAGAAGCCGCTCCCACAGTACAAAAACAAGAAGCCGAAATGAGTAAAATTGGACCAGACCCTAACTTGTTCGAAGTTCCTGAACATTTTAAAAGATACGAAGTAGAAGAGCGAAAGGTAGCCATTCAAATGCCTAAACGAGAGGCCCAAGATGGAGAAGCATACGACAACAAAGAACAAACAAAAAAAATTATAGTAACAGTGGAAGACGGAGAAGAACGATGCACATACATAGGCAAAGATGTATCAATCGAAGAGGAAGAAGAACTCATACAAATGATCCGAGAGTATCGAGACGTGTTCACATGGACATATAAGGACCTCAAAGGCATGGAACCCTCGATTTGTTCTCATAGGATCCCAATGAAAGCAGATGCAAAACCATCAAAACAATGCCCTTATACATACAACGAGATCTATGCTGCTAAAATTAAGGAAGAAACAGACAAGTTCCTAGCGGCAGGATTCATATATGAGATAGAACACACCGAGTGGGTATCGCCATTAGTAGTTGTGCCTAAGAAAAATGGAAAATTGAGAGTGTGCATTAACCTGAAGAAAGTGAACGCAGCCACCATACGTGACAGTTACCCACTACCCATCACTGACCATCTATTGGAAAGGGTCGTAGGAAAAGAACTCTATAGCTTCTTAGATGGATTCTCAGGATACAATCAAGTAGCTATTGCTACTGAGGATCAACATAAGACTGCATTCGTGACCGAATGGGGAGTATATGCTTTCTGAGTGATGCCTTTTGGACTCACGAATGCACCAGCTACTTTCCAATGATTTGTGTAATGTTTTCAAGGAATTCCTGAAAAAGAGCATGGAAGTATATGTAGATGACCTATGTACATACTCCAATCAAAGACACGATCATATTCCTGAGTTGAGGAAGATATTTGATAAATGTAGACAGTACAGACTGTTTAAACCCAGAGAAGTGTGTCTTCATGGTAAAACAAGGAAAGATCCTAGGACACATAGTCTCTAGGAATGGAATATCCACTGATGAGGACAAGATTAAGGTCATATTAGAACTTCCTAGACCAAAGAACGCGAAAGAGGTGCAAGCATTTATGGGACATTGTGGATATTACCATCACTTTATCCACATGTATGCCATAATAGCCAAACCTCTGTATGGGCTATTAACTCAATTCACTTGGACAGAGGAATGTGAGAGAGCATTCAATGAGTTAAAGAAGAGGCTTAGCACGGCTCCAATTCTGAAAACGCCAAATTGGAACAAGCCTTTTCATATTCATGTTGATGCTTCTAATTACGCAACAGGATGTATCACCAGCCGATGAAGGAAAATTAGATCATCCGATTGCCTATGCAAGCAGACAACTGAATCAAGCTGAACGTAATTATACCACTATCGAGCAAGAAGGATTAGGAATGGTCTATGCAATGAAGAAATTTAGACACTATCTCTTAGCAAACAAATTCAAGTTCTTCATAGACCATCAGGCCTTATTGTACCTAGTCAATAAGCCTTGTAACACGGGAAGACTGGTAAGATGGTTTCTACTATTAATGGAGTTCGACTTTGAAGTGATAGTAAAAAAAGGGAACACCCATGTAAGAGCAGATCACCTTTCAAGATTAACACACGGAGAACCACCAAATGGAGTACCCGATGATCTGTCAGACACTTATTTGTTTAATCTGGAAGTTTGTCCAAAGTGGGCAGAGAAATTAATTCCTATACTCACCCATGGCCCACAACATTCAATCAATAAGGATAGCAGAAAGGAAATTCTCCAATCAAGAAACTTGCATATTATTGCGGGAAGTGTTGTACTATAAGGAACCCAATGGAGCTTTGCTAAGATGTGTCGAGGAGGACGAACAAACGAAGCTAATTGAACAAGCACATGTGAACAAATGGAGAACACACCAAGCGACTCATGGAACCATCAGAGAATTAAAGAGATTAGGAGTATACTGGCCGGACATGCCCAAGGATGTCCATGACTACGTAAGTAATTGTGCTGAATGCCAGGAGACAATCCCAGAGGATCAAACATCCATACCTTTTTCAACGATAGCACCCAATTGGAGTAAAACATTAGTGAAATTCCTCAAGACAGGAGAACATGAGGAAGGAGTTAGCTTGACTAGAAAATGATCCCTTGAGGAGATGAGCAAGGATTATGTTCTCATAGGAAGAAACTTGTTTAGAAGAGGAAAAGACAACCAATTACGATTATGTGTTCATGAAGGAGAGTATTTACCCATATTAGAGATGGCACACGCCGGTGCAGTAGGAGGTCATTTTTCAGCTGACAGAACAACAAAAATGATTCTCTTCGCAGGCTTCTGGTGGCCAACTTTACATATGGACGCTGAAACATATGTGCGAAGTTGTGAAACATGCCAAAGGGCTAAATACCCAATTCGGAGAGATGACATTCCATTGAGACCTATGGTGTGTGCGAGAGCATTCTCTAAATGGGGTATTGACTTCATAGGACCCATTAATCCACCGGCCAAAGGATCGCATGCTGAATACATCATAGTAGCCACTGATTACTTGACAAAATGGGTAGAAGCGAAGGCTACTAGAAAGAACGATGCTCAAACCACTCCTAAGTTCCTTTTTGAAAATATATTCACTCGTTTCAAATTACCAATTGAGATTGTGAGTGACCGAGGAACGCACTTCCTTAACGAAGTAATAGAATCCCTAATGAATGAATTTTTAGTGATCCACAAGAAATCAGCCCCATACCATCCCCAAGCCAATGGTCAAGCCAAAAGTTCCAACAAGGTATTATGCACAGTATTGAAAAAGATTGTCAATAATGGGAGGTCTGATTGGGACAAACAATTGCATCATGCAATTTGGGCCTTTCGAGTAGCATACAAGACTGCCATTGGAACTACCCCATTCAATTTAGTGTACGGGCAGAATGCAATTTTGCCAATTGATTTTTGGATCCCAACATTGAGAGTAGCCCAACAGTATGAGTGGAATGGACATGAATTGTCCCAAAAACTAGACCAACTCGAGAAGTTACATGAAACTAGGTTACAAGCGGTAGCAGGAATATTATGATGCACATATAAAAGACAAGGGACTTAAAGAAGGAGACTTAGTCCTAGTTTACACCTTAAAGCAACATGCCAAGAAGTTACAAAAACGTGGATATGGACCTCTGATCATCAATAGGATCTCTACTAGTGGAGCAGTTAATCTGGCCAATTTAGATGGAGACGTTCTTCCTAACTATATAAGTGGATGCAGAGTGAAATAGTTCATGGATCCATTGACGGATCAAATGTTAACACATTTAGTAGGTGCTCAAAATAGGAAGAAAGAGGAGGAACGGATTAGAGAGGAGGCTCGACAAGAAGCGCTAGAACGCATCAAGAAAAGGAAAGAATGGATTAGGCAAAGGGATGAATGGTATCTCCAAGGAGAAGAGCCTATCCCTATGGCTAATTACCAAGTCCATAAATCTGACACGACAAATTCCTACATATCACAACCTTATTTAAACCTAGGAATTGGCAAAAAAGAGTACAAATTGATAAATGCCTTAATAGAATCAGGAGCATGACTTAGTTGCATAAGTAATACGGTCATAAAAGATCTTCAAATGATTATGAGTCCCACCAAAGCCCAACTGATAGGAATTGGAGGTCAAGTCATAGAATGCCTGGGAGTAACTCACGTATCCCTGCATCTAGGAAATTCTTCCATGGAACAACGAGTCTTAGTGTGCAGAGATGAAGATTTAGTAGAAGAGTTGATCCTAGGACATGATTGGATAATTGAAAATGAAGTCAGCATCAACCTAGCTCAAGGATACATTTCAGCCAAGATAGGACACAAGGAAATTTTTAGTCTATTAGGAGAGAAGCCTTTACCACAACCAAAAACCAGCAAAAGTGCAGAAGAACGTAGAGAAGAGCTAGTGGAACATGACTCCTGCCCCAATACTTCTGAAACCAGAATAGAAGAAGCAAGAAGCTTAAACCCTAATGTGTCCAAGAAAGAGGTGACATTACCCCATTCAGTGGATGAACGGCCATACAATAAGGAAATCAATTTTCATGAAGACTTTCATATGACAGAAGGATCATCAATGGGGAACACAACATTGAGATACTCGCATCAAGGGGAGAACAAATTCAAATGGGTACGTAAGGATCAAGTGCAGAAATCAGCGACGCCAACACCAACTCATGAGGAGAAAAAGGAGAACAAGAAAGCAGCATCACTGAAAACCGCAACAAAACGACTCTTGCAAATATGGCTCCCTAAGCCGTTGATTGAAGCTCAGAGGGTACGACAACAGATATGGATTCCCAAGAAGGCCAGAAAAATAGCCAAGCAAGAGATAAGCAAACAGACGGATACATTACATCACGATATTCAAATATTACAGCCAAAACAAACTCATCATAGAAACATGAAGAGCGAAACCTCAATCACTAGGACATCAGAAGCAAAACATGAAGTTCGACGGACCAGAGAGAAGACATGGAATGTCATGACAACGAAGTGGATTTGGAAGCGAAAGATACCACGAGGCATGGACCATCAGAACAGCAAAGATTCCAATTACTCTCATGAAGTATCAAATGCACCTAAAGTATGCATAATAGGGCCACATTACAAGGCCAAGCATTCGGCACATAAGTTACATGATAAAAGTAGTGGTGCACATTCTCCAATGAGAATTAGGACATAGCTTCCACTCTCTTAGGAATGGACCTACTATGTACATAAATAAATGCTTCGGCTACACTAATGCTTGTTTTCTTTCAGGAAAGAAATAAAAAGATGTGGTAAGAGATCTCACTTATAGAACCATGATAAACGGAGTGATAGAACGACAACAAATCACTGCAATGCACTACACAGTTGCTATACTTTCCATTGAAGCTAATGTGCTTTTCCTTAAAAGTGCAGATGGCTTCTGAAGATTCTGAAGCAACAGTACAAGAGGAAGTATTGGAATTTCCTCTCCAGACCATCACCAAGGCAAAGGGACATTGGTTTCGAGAAGATCAACCCGCTGGGGAGTATCTCTTCCTAGCAACTATAAAAATCATGGATACATATC
Source organism: Ceratopteris richardii (assembly GCA_020310875.1). Lineage (NCBI taxonomy): Eukaryota > Viridiplantae > Streptophyta > Polypodiopsida > Polypodiales > Pteridaceae > Ceratopteris > Ceratopteris richardii. Next base: position 206,648,223 of record CM035407.1, on the reverse strand, counting down.
ATCAATTTCCAATCATGTCCCAAGACTTCAGAGTTTTGCATGAATTCCCATCTACAATTGCCATCATGAAGAAAGCAGGCATTCATGAATATTTTGAATTGCCAATCTATAAGCCCGACTTTCAAAGGTGCACATAGGTCATGAACACATTACAGCCAGCACTGCATGATCCATTGGTGCCTGAGGCTAGAGTGATGGATAAAGTAGGTGAATGGGTAGTCATCCAGTTTACACATGACTTGATTAAGGAAGCTTTTGGATGGGAAAAAGATGGAGCCACAGTAGTGAAAGAAGAGACTCGAGGAGCAAAAACCAGAATGTTCACAGACATTAACAGAGCCAACATAGAAGAAGAAGTTTGACTTATCCACCAGCACTTCTGCTTCCCAAATATGCATTGATACACGGCTCCGCAAAAGATCATTGTTCAACTGCTCTCACATGCGATCAAACAGATTGGAAACAAAATTAATCTGACTCCGTACATACAGGAAAGACTATTCGAAGCAAAAAAGCAATGGAATACTAAAAAGTTCTTAAATGGAAGTGTTGCACTGACAATATTGATTTACCATGCTTTAGGCATTAGAGAACACCTGCAAGAAATGCCACCTTTGACTGCCATAGCTAACTATGCCAAAGTCACCACGGTTCCTAAAAAGAAAAGGGGAGTTAAGATTGTGGATGAGGCAGAAACTAGCTCTCAACCCAAAATGAGAGGCACCAAGAGATTAAGGGAAGTAAAGCAAGTGGAAGAATAAGTTCCAGCAATGAAAAGAATGCACGTACTTCCAAAGACAAGAATTGAAGAGCAAAGGCCGATCACATAGGAAGATTTAATTCAAGCCTTTGAGGATACACATCAATATATAGAAGGACAAGTCAATTTACCAGTGCAAGGGCACCATTATCAGCAGGCCCACCAAGAGATGCAAGTGAAAAAGAAACTCACAAAAGTACACCGTTACAGAGAAATCGGGTTAGATAGTTCAAGCTCATCTTCGGATGCACAAGAAGAACCTGACACTTCATTATTGAATGTGGATATTCAAAGTGAATCAAAGGATGATGGACAATGGGAGGAGTTGAATGCAGTTAACTACGCAGAAGCAGACGAAGGAACAAAGGTAAATGACAACTCTGTCCACCCCACTAACGACACCGAAAGCAAGGAGGCAAACCAAGAAGGGACACATTTCCTCAAAATCAATGAGACTTCCACCATCCTTATCAAAGAGGCAACACCCATAAGCGAGGTGTCAATAAAGATACCCAAGAAAGAGACTCAAACAGCAACAGTAGAAGAAGAGGAACCCTTCACACCAATAAGGGACCCTCCCCCATGGATGTCACATTTCAAGGGAGTGCCACAAAAGCCATTGATTTGGATGAGGAAGAAAAAGAACAAAAAATACAATTACAAATTAGACAATCCCACAATGAAACCATCCATGTAGATCAAGGAAAAGATGTACAAACTGGAGAAGCTCCAAGCATACCCAGGACATGGTTGAATGTCGACATCGCTCAGCTCAAGCCAGTGGTGCAAGACATTATCCGAACTGCAATGGACACACAACAATTAATGCTTAAGGCTGATGAAGACTACGATCAAGCAATGCAAGACAAGCATGAGCTTCAACAAATTGGTATGAATCTTTCTAACGAGTTAAAGATGGCCAAGGAGCAGCTCCTACAAAAAGACAAGGAAGTCCAAGAAATCAAAACGCAAAACAAAACTCTAGAGACAGAAAATGACGAATTGAAAGAACAACTACAGGAATTAAGAAAGCAATATGAAGCTAGCGAAGCTGAGAAGGCACGAATGAATGCAAGGAGTAAATTACTAGAATCACAAATAAAGGTATACATGGAAGAGGCCGAAAATCTAAGGAACTGAAATAAAGAGCTCATGACAACCCTTCTAAGTGACCAACCAGTAGAAGTTCAAGGAGGACCAGAAAAGGATATCAAAGAATTGGACGACAAGATAGCTAAGTATGCAGATCAGCTCAAGCAGGAGCAGACCACCATTGCCGAGTGGGTCACACAAGGATTAAGGGGACACCAGTAGTTCCAAAATCCGCCAAGGCTACTGAGGAGAGTGAGGTACGTCCTTTCTCTCCCCCCTTGTATCATTCGCCACTAAGGGAGGAATAGGAGGTCTGAATTGAACATAATACTCGGGACATTGCAGAGCTGAGCTGACCGGAAAGGGCATTACTGGTGTCCCAACTTACTACTGAATTTGAAGAGCAAATAGTCCAGGTAATGAAGGAGGCCCCAATCGAAAGCAAAAATCTAGATCAAATTTTCAAACCTTTCAATGTACCATATGGGCTACTTAAAGAACAAACACGACAACATATAAAGACTACGACAAATAAGGATCCGGACCACAACCTCCAGTTCAGCCAGGATACATTCTAGTACACTCAGGAAGAATTCAAAAAAGATGATCCCATATGGAGACGCAAAGTTTTGGAAAAGAATCCTACATTATGGGTACAATGGGAAGCATCACCATACGTGCTTCAGGTAAATCCATCATTTTGTCCAGTACCCCGCAGACGTTCCTGGTCGCAATTTTGGGAAGGACAGTGATTGGGAAGCATCAATAATCAATGGCTGAATTACCCATTGCTACCTATTCTGCCACATGATTACCTACCAACGAAAGAATATATGGTCAAAACAATGGAATTTGGATTGCACGATATGTGATTGTCCTATACTTAGCAGTTAAAATGACCAATAAGATTTTCAGCATGCTATTAACTATAATTAAAGTCTTCCAGCATGCAAAATACACTTTTTTGAATTTCATTGGCATTACACAAGGATCAGAAGCGCTCGTTTTTTTATCTCTCTACTATTCCGAGCCGCTTGACCCTGATGGCGTATTATTCAAGACTTATGTTTTTGCCGTCAACATACATGCAGACATTCGAAGAAGCATTTTTCATCGGCTTCTTTGAAATAGATTCGGAAATCACCTCTGTAGAGGGATTCATCAGTGTCCGTATTCAAGAAGAGTTCAATGCTTTTATATCATGAGGGATCCACTCCGGGTTGTTTATTCTGGTCAAGATGGATTTTTCACTAAGCGTTCTCGATTCCTTTACAAGGTTCTCTTGGTCTAGGCCTCCTATTTTAGACTCAAGCCTATGATTCTAAACTCATCCGTCATGTCTGGTGAGCTAGTAACCACATACATGGTTCCATGCTTGTTGATATACAAACCCTCCTTGAATTTGATCATGGTTGGTTTGAATATATTCCAACTGAGTCTTATAAGGACCTTCTAGTGTTTATAATAGGCTAGCCCTAAACTACCAACAAGCCTCTCCATACTAAATGACATTTTTGAATCACTAGTCTTAGAGCTTGGCATGTAGGGATAGTCATTGAGTTGTTGAGCTCACGACCTAGTTGTGTGATTGACACTAGCTTTAGAGGATTTGATGCTTTGTCTATCATGTCCTAGGGGTCTACCTAACCTAAGTCTCATATGCCTTGTCTATTATCCCTTTTGTTTTCCAAGTACAACCATGTTGTAGTGTTCTTTTGTCACAATCACTTGTTCTTTTTAGGTTCCTCTTTTGGTGTGAAATCTTGTCTCCTGAGTCATGTTGTTAGGAATACTTAAGTTAGAGTGTAATTGGGTGTTTGATCGACAAAGTTACATTCTTTTTTTCTTTAGGACTTTTTGAAATTGTGTCCTAGCTATACTTGAACTTGAGTAATTAGGTTTTTCTTGTACTTGATTCATGCATAGCATACCCCTAATCAATTTTTTTTTACAAAAAACTAATTGCACTTAGCTTAGGCTAGAAATTGACTGAGGGGGTTAGGGATTCTTCCAACCTTAAATTTGATGCTCTGATAGTGCTCCAATGACCAGAAGCATGATTTGTCTCCAAGCTAGCTCTTTGCCTTTGCCTTAAAGCTTCAATTGCTTGCACAAATATCAATTTTTAGCTCCAAAATTCAAACAAATTAAAACCCTAATTTTTGGTCAAGAATGATTGTCTATCATGATGAACAAGGTTGTCAATCGCAATAGATAGGTCAGTCATGGTGGCCAACTGTCTGTCGTGCGATGGATAGTGTCTATCGCTATGGATGCCTATCTATCGTGATAGATAGAGGTCCTCAAATTTTTTGTCAATCGTCTATGTGTGTTCATCACGATGAATAGAAGTCTCGGGAAAAAATTGTATCTATCGTGGAGTGTCAATTGTGATGGACACTTTGTACATCATGATGGATGGCTGTCAATCCAGTCCGTTGTGGCCTATCAATTGTGATTGACACCTACCTATTGTAATTGATGCTATCTATCATGATTGATAGAAAAAGTGAAAAAAATTCTACAATTTTTATATTTTTGTGATGTGCACATGATCTACTCTACTGTGTTGCACTTTTTTTACCGAATGAGTGCTTCTATTGTCTATCACGATTGCTAAAAACCTTCACCCCAGGGTGCATAAACCGAGATTATAGACATGTTGGAGTTGTTGTTGTTGCTGTGGATGCCAATACCTACTAAAAAGCTCAACAAACACATGAAAAAGAAGCACACATAGTTGCTCTCTCTCTCTCTTTTGCCCTCACAAGTGGAATGAGAAGAATAAATGGGTGGTGAGAATATGGCCAAAATTGGTGAAATTTGTGTAGATAGGAATGAAGGTAGGGAGGAAGTAGAGATGGTAGAGGTGATGATGAAAGAGATGAAAAAGTAAAAAACAAGCATTTACCTATGCTTCCAACATCATGCCTCTATGTCTTACCATTACATGCTTGTCCCTCAAGCTTGGTCCTTGGCAATGGCACCAAATTTGGCGTCACTCTAGCATTATGATAAGTATCAACATGAGGAGATCCACCTCATAATTTTCAATCCGAGGAGACATGATGGATGTATGACAACCATGAGCAAATGAGTACACAAGTGCATGAGTGAGAGGCACACTATCATGCACGCACTTACACACACACACATACACGATAAGACAAAGAGATGGAGCAATGGAGTCTTCAATTAACCAAGAAATGAGTTTACAATGCTCTTTTTTACTTCAATTCCCAACAATCCAACCTCAAAAATTATCTCTCTGGCACCTTTTATAGTTTTTTATTAGGTTTGGCCCTGTTCAGACCTAGAGTTTGTCTTAGTTAAAAATTAGGTTTCTAAGCTAATTTGGGGGCTCAAATGAGCACAAAAAACTATGAAAATTCGTACATATGTAGATCTACGGATCTTCAATCTTGAGGACTTCTATGCTTGAACAAGATGAACTTTGGTTTATCAAAAACAGGATTTACAATGTAATCAAGTGATAAAAATCACTTTTGGTTACACATTTGTTTTGGAAAATGAAACTTATTCGCTCAATTTATGTTGACTCTCTTGTTTTCTTGGTCCTGTTTGGCTTTCCCTCTACCCTTCCTCTCGTTGACTCAACTATCTCATGCTTCCTTGCCATGTTAGTCTGCCTAGGCCTCCTTGACTATTGCCAACAATATGCTATCCTAAAGAGAAATCTTTTTTCTTATTTATATTCTTGGAAGAACATGTCTTCCCATGTGTCAAATGCATGTCCTAAGGAGATATCTACTCCTTTTAGTTCAATGGCATTCTCCTTTTAGTTCAATGAAAAATGCCCTCTATGTATGATGAGTCCTTTTCTCCCTGGCATAGAAGAAGGTTTCTCAAAGGGAAGTTGTATCCACCATCCCATACCAATGGATCGTCCACTAGTCGGCCGCCGGAGTAGGACAAATGTAACGAATGCTAGATGTAACGGAGTTTTTTGAAACGCGCGTGAAAAGTTGGTACGCGCATCTTGTAAAATCTATATAAAGCAATGTAAAGAGAATGGTCGAGAGAGACGTTTTCTGGAAATTGCCAGACTGATCGTCTGAATGTTTGTGAAAGTATTGTTTAGCACTGTTGTGGAACCTTGAGTATTGTTGGTGTTGAGTACATTCCGTATCGTTTGCTCATACTGTAGTTCACCGTAACGAGTGTTGAAGTAACGGATTGTGTGACTGATTACTGTTGTTATGTTATGTTGTTGTGTGTTCTTAAATTGTTATACCTGAGTCATCGCATTCGGTGTTATTATTTGTTGACCCGAATACGAGGAAGGACTAGTACCTTCGGTAAAACGTGAACCTTTTATTTGAGATCACTGGAAAGTGTTGTAACGAATGAATCTGTCGGCTAAAGTGTTATCTCCGGTTGATTTACTACATATTGTTGAGTCTGTGTGAGTATGATAGTCTGTACCTAAGAACGTCATGTAGAAGTTGTGCTAGTATTGACTTGCACTAGTACAATATTCTCTATAAATTCTATTATTTGTGAGTATTATCGTGGTAGGGATTGGACTACCGCTTTGTTCCAATGGCAGAGTAGTCTGGAGAAGTTCGGCACCTAGGACATAGAAATCGAGTATTGGCTAGTTGATGCTAGTAACTGAGCTAAGACGCGTATTAGTACTTTTGGCATCGTGACAAAGATTTGGGAAATAAGTACAGGGCCTCTGTCTAACAGACCCCTACCACTCCCAAGGACCCACGTTAGTTTGGTAACGATTTTCGGATAGTCAGAGACGCTACAATCTAAGTGATGTGGTTAACACTCGTGATGCTTAACGTTTAACATTTAACACATTTAACGGTTAAACACTTTTTACATTTAACACTTGGCACCGTTTGTGGGAAGGTGGCATCAAGATGGCCAGTTGTCTGTCATAATCGAACACCCAGATTATCGTTCGATTGATTGGAAGTAGCAACAGAATCAGATTGTTGCAAACTGTTTCGATAGTAATACTATGCGATTAGTACAAAAGATGATACATGCCGGTTACTCGATCAGGTGAAACGTATCCCAAGAACCATCAGTCTGGAGTACTTAATGTACTAAAGACAACTCTAGGAGGTAGAAGTACAACTAGGTCTGGCCCAGTTGTCAAGAAAGTTAAGAACAATAGAACTGATTCCGGTCATATTCCAGTGGAACGTGTTACTCCGGTACTATTTCGGCACAGTCTGTCGAAGATATAGTAATTCCAGAACCTACCAAGACGCAGTTGGAAACTAATTTAACAATCTTGGAAAAAGATTCAGATTCATCTAAGATTAGAAACACTCTAGTCAAAGAAATCGGCGAAGGCGAAAAAACATCGTATTCGGGCATAATTTCGGTTCATTCCGGTGATATTTCGGTAAGAGAATCACGGTTTTTTGGTGATGGTTTAGCATTTTCTGCTGAATCTTCAGCCCAACCACCGCGCTTGGAAGCGAGTTCCCATACATTGGACATCAAGAAGGAAGGAAAGCTGTTCGAAACAGAGATTCGAAGCATATTAAGCAAGATCATCGCACCGAAAAGTGCACCATCCGACGATACAGATTCCAATAGTTCAGATATTCAGCCCCGAGATACAGAAGGAAGGTATAATACACTCACGATGAACAGACAACAACAACAACAACAGTTATGTCCACCCAGGCCGTCTCCAACGGGAGTGACATACACAAAGTTTGGTGGATTCCCAGGAGATGATCCGGATGCTCACGTACGCACTTTCGAGATAAGCTACGCAGTTCTCAACCATCCACCGGATCAGGCCTATAAGGCTATTGTCTTCCAATCTACACTTGTCAATGAAGCAGACAGATGGTGTAGCTCAATGATGAGTAGCACCTCCTTTAATGTCAATCCGGGAAGACGTGAGGATGGTATGAAGACCTCGAGCAAGTGGCGGCACAAGTGCGTGAGTGAGAAGCACACAAGCATGCACACACATACACACACACGCGCACACAAGACAAGACAAAGAGTGAGAATCAATGGAGCTTTTTAGATTACTTTCAAAATGCTCTTACAAGTTCGTTTCAATTACAATCTAACCCCCAAAAATGAGCTCTCTAGCTCTTTTTATAGTTTTTGACTAGGTTTTGGCCCTGTCCAGACCTAGTCTCCGGCCTAGTTAAAAATTAGGTTCCAGGGCCAATTTGAGGGCTCAAACGGAGTCTAAAAAATACGAAAATTGATATGTAGGTACTTCTAAGGCTCCTCAAGCTCAAGGACTCCTTGGCTTGCACAAAATGGAGCTACAAAAATATGAAATGGCATTTACAATGATTGTTAGTGATAAGAATCACTGTTAAAAGATGTAGATTGGAAAAATTGAAGGGCCTATCTGCCAGATTTGCGTCGACTGCTTTGTCTACTTACTCCTTCACCTTGTTCTGACTCTCTCCGTTGGCTTCCTTGTCTAGTCAATCCTTGGGTTCCCTGGCTTCCTTGTCTAGTCAGTCCTTGGGTGCCCATACTGCTCTCAACACCCCCCCCTCTCTCGCGTCTGTCGTCCCTGACAGACCCTTGTTGCTGGGAGTGTTGGATGTAATATTCCACAACCAGAGTGGCAAGCTGATGTTCTTGTAAGCGTAGCCCTCTGGCCAAATCTGTCATCATACGATCCCAATCGATTGGTCCTGGAATGTCCGGATGTGGCAGACGTAATTGATCTGCATGGATCGCTTGTTCTACTGCGAATAGATGTAGCAAGTGTGTGGGTCTGGGAATGAAAATTTCGGAATTGTATTCCCAGAAGCCCGTAGAGAACATTTCCTCAAATGTTTGCTTGAAGCATGCGGGCAAGTACTTGATTCGTGCATGCCAAGCAAAGATGACAGTGACCGAGGGGGTTTGGCTCATGTCGTAGACTAAATCCTTGTTGCCTTGAGCGAATCCAGGGGCGGAGATGTATGGAGCTTGGACATTCCGAAAGGTTTTGAAGACAATGGTCATGAGCTCAAAGATCTTCATACACATTTTCGCCGCGATGTCGGGTACATTATTGAGACGTGTGGACCAGTGTCGAATTGTTGATATCATGTAGGCTACGGTTGGAGGTCCTCGAGGTGGAGCAAAATACGGATAGTTAACCCAGGCCGAGCACTCTTTATTGTTGCGTACCTTGATTGCAAAGGCTTGCCAGGATCTGCGACGTACCACTGGACAATAGCATGGATTATACTTGATATAGAGTGGCATGGTAGCCCAGGTACTCATCATCTCTGGGTAATCGGTGAGTAAACGTGCACGCCAATTAGGTTGGAAAATCGAGCCAGCACGTGCATCGGTCGGTAAATCCCCTATCTCAAATTGAGTAGCGAATGTGGGCTCCTTCCCTGTATGTCTTTTGACTTCTGCATTATAATCATGTAGTAAGACAAAATAAGGCATGTATTGCGATTCTGATGTTGTGATTAACCGTTGATGGGATAATTGTTGAAAGTAGGAAGACCGAAGGACCGTTTCTTCCAGATTCGTGAGAGATTGCATTTGCACGGCCACACGATCATCATGTGTCTTACCCACTTTCTCGACCCTTCTGACCCAATCTGGAACTTGAATTTCTAACGTGTCTTGTCCTTCTTCTGTAGTTCGACCACCAGGCGTCGGCATAGGCTCGTAGGGCTCTTCGTAGCTGTCCTCGACGGGGATTTCCACTACTGTTTCAGGTGCGGGTTCTTCAATGGGCGAGGGTGGTCGTTCATATGGTAGGAGGCGTGCTTGGAGTTCGGCCACCTGTTTCCGAAGGGTCTCCATTTCTTCTGTAGATTGTTGCAAGATTACCGGTTCCTGTTGAGCAGTATGTACACTGGCTAACTGTTTCTTTAGATCGGCACATTCAGTCTCTAGTTTTTCATATGACTCCAGGAAATTTGCATGCTCCTCAAGTAGGATGCGGATGTCTTCTGATGGAACTGCTCTATATCTGGTAGGGCTAATGGTTGCTCCTACGGTTCCTTCCATAGCCGCTTCAAAGTTGTCTTGATTTTGTTGTTGAAGTCGTTTGTTCTCTTCTAGTGCTGCGGCCATATGCTTCCTTAATAGCCCAATGTTGCGTCTGAGTGTGGCATTAGATATCATTTGCGCTTGAAGCACTGTTTCTAGTTCCTTGACTGCTTGGTCATCTACAGTTGATGCCTTTGATTCCAATTCGGAGTGAGCCTGCTGTAGTGTGGTATGCTCGTCTAGGAGCGTCAGGTAGTCAGCCTCAAGAGTGGTGACTCTAGCTTGGAGACGTTGAGATTCTGCCTGGAGGGTAGCATTGCGTTCTTCCAATTGATGGAAGTCTTGTTGTAGCTGATGTGCACACTGAAGTAATGTGTCGAACGTACTACTTACATTATGAGATGCAAGGGAAATAGTTTGAAATGCAGAGGAGGTGGGATTGGGTAGGGGGGTAGTGAATGCTGTGTGTGCCACTGATGTGAGTGGTGAGGTGGGGGGCAAGGGAGGGGAAGGTGGGGGAATCGTGGGGAGAGGTGCTGTGGTTGGTGAAATGTCCATTGGGTCAGACAAGGTGGTGTGTGCAGGGGCTACCATATAGGTGGGTATGGTAGGTGAAGTGAGTGTGGTGTCCGTGTAAATTGATGTCGTTGCGAACATCGGAGGAAGGTGCCTTTGAAACATGGGAGAGCGGAAGAACTGCTCCACAAAGGACGGGTATTGGGGTGGTGAGGTCCGGTTGAAAGAGGTGTAGGGGCCAGCTGGGAAGTGAGGGTTATGGAATGGAGGTACTCGTATTGGGGGATAGGTCGGAAAACACAGGGTTCCTTCCGTGGGCGCTGGGTTTCCAACTACGCTGGTAATTATGGGATGGCCAGTCATGGGTTCAGCGGATAGATGGGACGAAGTGTACAAGGGATTGGTGACGAAGGAGAAGAGGGTGTCTTGTGAGGTGGGTTCTCGAAATGAGAATGATTTGAATGAGGATGGATTATAAGTGGAGGTAGAGGTGATGACTGTCGTTTCTGCCAAGGTGGGGGGTGGTGGTGGGGGTGGAGAAGGTGGTGATGGAGGACGCTGGGGTGAGATGGGTGAAGTCTGAACGAAGGTTTCAGCGGAGAGGTCAGTGGTGGTTGTGGGAGTGGCTGTGGTCTCAATAGGTACTTCTGATTCTGTGACGGGTATCCTGATAGTCTTACCTGCTCGTGGTAATGTGTCCACTCTGCGTTTGTCATACCTTACGGACTGGCGGACTGCGGTGTGGACAGCCTCTGGAACTCCTAAGGAGTCTGACACTAATTTGAGGGTGTCAATGAAATGTTGGTCCACTCCTTCATCTGATAGCATTTCTTGCATCAAAGCTTGACCTGATACCAGAGAGAGCTGATGCCTTTCTTGTACTGCTTTGATAGTGTCGTATAGCCTTCGTAGTTGAGATGTATATGCAGGTGCACCTACAAGTTCTGGCACTTCTTGTTGCTCCTCTTGTTGCTCTTGATCATACTCCTCCTCCTCATCCTCCTGTTCTTCATCTCCGTCATCTTCTTCCTCCACTTCAACAGGTGTGACAGGTGCTTGGGAGGTTGTGGCCTGCGTTTGTACATTTTCCGCTTGTTGTGCCTCTTCTGTCTCCAGCTCTACATCTTGTAATAGTTGTTCGAAGTCTTCATTAGTGAGTTCTTCCAAAGCTGCACCACTAGGAAATTCGAGATCCGTTGGGATGGGAGGAAATATCAAAGTGGAACCATCGGTGCTGCGTCTTGGAAGTCGGAGTGTGAATGGTCGGACTCTTCGGGGTGGCGGGGTGACTTCTGGTGTTAGGGTGGCTCCACGTGGCTGAGCACATGGGACTTGGACCGTGCCTCTCATCTTCTTAGAAGGGGGTCCAGTGGATGTCCTGCCTCGAAACTGCTCTACCCGATTCCACATCAGGGCTCGTTGGATTGGGATGTCATAAGCCAAACACCTATAGATGATTCTTGTCAGAGCACAGCAACCATATAAAACCTGTTTCCGCGGCCAGCGTTTGTGAGCTAAGTGTATCTGATCAATTATCCAGTGGGGTAGGTTGATGGTGAGGCTCTGTGTCTCTGCCAGATACAGGCTAAACCAAATCTTTTTGTGCGGCATGGTGAATCTATCCTGCGCCGGGAAAGCAAAGTGTTGCATGCACATGCGAAGGTGTATTGCAATATTAGGCGTCATGGATACCATGTCTTTTAGTTTGGTGAGACTTCGATTCTTCATGTAGTCCGGTACTAGGGTTTCCTTCTCTGTAGGAATATGCATGCCGCGCATATCCAGAGCTTCTCTCACCAAATTGTTTGATAGCCTAAACCTCTTGAGCTCATTCCCCTTTGTCAGAGATGGAATCACAAATGAGCTTGCACCTTTTGGGTTCGGATTTGGAGTCAAGGTGTTGATGAGATAGTAGCATCGCATGAAGTCAGGTTTTGGGAGTCGGGCACTGAAGTAGGCACTCAATCCGGCTTTTTCCCATATCGGACGTAGACCTTCCGCATTTTGTAACTTCTCAAATTCTCTTGTAAAGAAATGGTATCTGCCTTGCTTTCCATTGTAGTCCAACTCTGATTCCCATAGATACGTTCCTTCCCCCAATGGTCCTGCTACCTCGGTAAACCAATGTGAAGTCTTTCCCACGGGCATGGTGTGGCCACGCGGAGGGTCCGCAATAGGTATGATTTTGACGGCCTGCAACTCTTCTGGTCTTTCAACTGTCTCAGGCAAAACGGGTAAACTGTCCAAGTCCACCACTTGCGGGTTTGTTTCTGTGTAAGAGCTAGTTCCTGCGGCCTCCGCCATGTTGAAAATGTCGCAGCTGATTCTGTGAGAATATATGAATAAACGTTACATTGCAATGGACACAAAAATGACATGGTGTCCCTTGTTACAATATTAACTTAAAGTTCTGGAGTGGTTAGGAGTTAATAAGTGCTCGGTGCTGGTGTGTGTAGTTAGGAGTTAGGTAGACCTAAGAGCTAAGCGAAATGATGTGAATTAAGAGTGAAGCGGTTAGTAGGTGGTCATGGATTTACAATAGGGTCAGGGGGTTTGTTACAAGTCTTGGGCTGCCAAATGCAGTGGATGGGTTTTACTCGTGGTTCCGTAGAGATTCTCGAGAGCTTTATAGGTGTGTCAGCTTTAACCTGAGGCCTTTTAGGGGCCCATTTACAACTGATATTGTTCGTGTTCATGTGCCTTGGTGTTGAAAATGAGTGGATGTAGGCTGTGCGAGTGAATGTATCATGTTGTGTAGGGTGTGTTCTTGGTGTAGCTATTTGAGCCCGCAAACAAGCCTTAGGCACCCAAATTTGTCTTGATTGTGGGCTAGCCTTCATCGACTTTTTGGGCACCCAAATAGATTTCACGTTAGCAGAAGAATTTCCGGAAGACCTCTTACTAGTGACGTGTTGATGGTTATTAATAAGAGGCTTCGCTCGTGCTGTTGGCGTGGGTGCAACCGGGTGTTCGCCTTTCCGCACCCACACCTGGATTATTTTCTGGGACATTCTGCTGCGCAGGTACTTTTGATCTCGGACATAGGTAGTACTCTGCCTCTTCTGCTTGTGATCCGCCTTTGGTTGCTGCCTCCTTCGGGCCTTTGGAAAAGAAGGGAGATCCGTTGCATCCCTGACTCCTTGTTTGCAAATGTCATTCCTCTGCAACACAGGGTTTTGAACAAGAACAGCATAGTCATCTTCATGTGTACCCCTGGAAGGACCAGGAGTCTGTGCCTTTCCTAGTTCCTTGAGTGCTCCATTGTCTAATTCTACTGTAACTCGACTATGATTGACCCAAACCTGGAGAAGTCCACTTCTTAGGTTTAAGTTAATTGCTTGGTCATAGATCCAATCTTGACCCAAGACTAGAGGTTCAGTGAGATCTTCATCTTGACACACCAGTACTTTAACTGTCATTGCCTCATCATGAATGTAAAGGGGAAGTTCCGCCTCGCCCATGCAAGGGGTTTCCACTCCTCCCAATCCTATAAGATATGCTTCCACAGGATTGACAGTCAATTGTAATTCTTGGCAGTAAGACAATTTAACAGCACTAGTGGCTGCTCCTGAGTCAATCAAGGCTCTTACGGTCCTTGCACTCTTTCCTTGTCCTATATCTAAGGTTACGAAAGGACGTCTATCAATTATCCTATGCGAGTTTGTTCCTGCCACTTCACACATGGCTACGGGAAATCCTTGATCTGCATAGTCATTCGCTCCAGGCTGATCTCTGCCTTGCCTTCGTAATTTCATCCTTCTAATGCGTTCTAAAGCTTCAGCTTGAGCTTCTTCTCGAACTCGCTTTTCTTCCTCTTTGCGTTTCTTAGCAGTGTTGAGTCGACTGAGCATTTCCTCCGTGAGGGGTTCCTGATACAACTTGACTCTGCAACCGCTAATATAATTTGGGAGAACATCACCCTCGAGTGTGGCCAATTGTACTGCTCCGCTCGTGGAGATCCTATTGATGATCATAGGTCCGTAGCCTCTCTTTTCTAGCTTCCTCGCGTGTTGTTTTAGCGTATAGACTAAGACTAGATCTCCTGCTTTCAAGCCTTTATCCTTCACGTGGGCATCAAAGTATGCCTTCTGTCTCTTCTTGGCTGCATATATCCCTGCAGCAGCTCTCAGCCTTGTTTCTCCTAATCGTTCAAGGTCAAAAATTCTAGAGGAGAGCTCATGACCTGTCCATTCGTGCTCTTGTGCTACTCTCAATGTAGGAATCAGGAAGTCCAAGGGTAGCACAGCGTTTTGGCCAAATACCATCTGAAAGGGGGTGGCTTGGAGTACCGTTTTGTAGGCAACTCGATATGCCCAAACAGCATGGTGTAGCTGTTTGTCCCAATCAGAGCGTTTAGTGTTCACTAATTTGGTCAGTACATTGCATAAGATCTTATTAGTGCTCTCAGCTTGTCCATTAGCTTGAGGGTGATAAGGGGCAGACTTCTTGTGTATTACCAAGAACTCTTGGAGTAGATTTTCAATCACTTCATTTAAGAAATGAGTTCCTCTATCACTCACAAGCTCTATAGGTAGCCCGTATCTTGTGAATACATTCTCAAACAAGAATTTGGCAGTTGTTTGAGCATCGTTCTTGGTTGTAGCCTTTACCTCTACCCATTTGGTGAGATAATCTGTTGCCACAATGATGTATTCTGCATGAGAACCCTTAGCTGGGGGATTAATAGGACCTACGAAGTCTATTCCCCACTTAGAGAATGCACGTCCACCCATCATAGGTTTCAGTGGCATCTCATCTTTGCGTATAGGATACTGAGTCCTTTGACAGACATCACACCGTTTCACATAGGTATGTGCATCCATGTGAAGTGTAGGCCACCAGAAGCCCGCAAATAGTATTGCCTTGATTACCCGATCTGGTCCAAAGTGTCCTCCTGCTACACCTTGGTGAGCAGTTTCCAAGATCTTAAGATATTCACTCTCATGGACACACAGTCTCAGGTAACCATCCTTACCGCGTTTGTATAGATTATCACCAACAAGTGAATAATCCTGGGCTTCTTGTTCCAAACTCCTTTTTCTAGCTAGAGTCATGTCTGGAGGGGATGTGTTTGTCCTCAAGAATGATACTAGAGGTTCACTCCAATCTGGCGCAATGGATACTTGATAGAGAGTGGCATGTTCCACAGGTGGTTTATTGCAACAGATTGGGCATTCCTTGCACAACTTTTGGACATCCGCTTCCATAGTTGGCCAATGCACTCCGAATCTCTTTAGAGTCTGCAACGTTCGTTGTTTTGAATGGTGTTGCTCTAACGCACCTACATGTGCTAATTGCAACCATTTAGCGTACTCATCCTCTTCTACGCAACAAGCCAAGATCCCTTGATCTGTGTGCTTGTACATGCTTCCTGCCATGATGTGGTACTTTTGGGCTTTTACAACCTCTCTATTCCGTGTGTTTACCACTGGATGGTTAGGCCCGTATGTCAAAACTGGTACCAATGGCTTAGCCCACTGTGGCACCACTTCCAAATTAAACAAGTAAGCATCAGGAAGGTCATCTGACACTCCTTGTGGGGCTTCTCCCGATGTGAGCCTAGAGAGATGATCTGCTCTCAAGTGAGTCCTACCTTTTCTTACCACAACCTCAAAGTCATATTCCATTAGCAAGAGAAACCATCTCACTAATCTTCCTGTATTGCATGGCTTGTTTACGAGATATAATCATGCCTGATGATCAGTAAAAAATTTAAACTTATTTGCAAGCAAATAGTGTCTAAATTTCTTAACTGCATATACCATGCCTAATCCTTCGCGCTCCGTAGTGGTGTAATTCCGTTCAGCCGCATTCAATTGTCTACTGGCATAGGCAATTGGAAGGTCCATATTACCTTCACCAGTAGGTTGTGTAAGCACACATCCAATAGCATAATTGGATGCATCAACATGAACATGGAATGTCTTATTCCAATCTGGTGTGGTCAAGATTGGTGTTGAACACAATCTTCGTTTAAGCTCCTGGAAGGAATTCTCACATTCATCCGTCCACTCAAAGTTTGTCAGAAGTCCGTACATGGGCTTTGCAATGACAGCATACATGTGTATAAATCGTCGATAATAACCACAGTGCCCCATGAAAGCTTGTACTTCCTTGACATTCTTTGGCCTAGGTAGCTCTGCTATGGCTCTCACTTTCTCTTCGTCAGTAGATATGCCATTCTTTGACACTATGTGTCCTAGAATTTTACCTTGCCTGACCATAAAAACGCACTTTTCTGGGTTCAGGCAGACTTGATATTCTCTACATTTGTCAAAGATTTGTCTGAGTTCAGGAATATGGGTTTGTCTAACATTGGAATGAGCACAAAGATCATCAACATAGACTTCTAAACTCTTCCTCAGGAACTCCTTAAACACATGGCACATCAGCCTCTGGAAGGTAGCTGGTGCATTGGTAAGCCCAAATGGCATTACTCTAAAAGCAAAGATGCCCCATTCTGTGGCAAAGGCTGTCTTATGCTGATCCTCTGGAGCTATGGCTACTTGATTGTAACCTGAAAATCCATCAAGGAAGCTGTACACTTCCTTGCCAGCCACTCTTTCTAAGAGATGTTCTGTGATGGGAAGCGGATAGTTATCTCGAATAGTGGCTGCATTAACCTTCTTCAAGTTAATGCACACGCGCAGTTTGCCATTCTTCTTGGGCACCACTACGATGGGGGATACCCATTCAGTGTGCTCAATTTCATAGATAAATCCAGCTTCAACCAGTCTATCTATCTCTTCTTTGATCTTAGCGGCGTAATTATCGTTATATGTATACGGCTTTTGCTTAGAGGGTTTAGCATCTGAGGTCATGGGAATAGTGTGTGAGCATATGTCCGGGTCAACCCCTTTCAAATCCTTGTAACTCCAAGCGAATACATCTCTATATTCCCTTAGCAAGGCGATCAATTCATGCTCTTCTTCTTCTGTCAGGTCATGGCCTATGTACGTACATCTCTCCTCTCCTTCTTCTAAGGCAACTACAATTTTCTTGGTAGTTTCTTTGTTATCATAGGCCTCTCCTGATTGTGCTTCTCGTTTAGGCATTCTTATCATGACTCTCCTGTCATCTATCTCATACTTCTTAAAATTTTCTGGGACCTCAAACAAAGATTCTTCCTCCTCTGGTGAGACTTCTTTCTTCTTTCGTTTCTTTCCTTCTTCCTTCGGGGTCATATGTGTTGCTAATCTTACATCATTTGTAGCCTCTCCATGCCTCTGGGGTTGAAATTCTACTTCATGGAAGTATTCTTCATCTGATGCAAATGGTGGGTCCATAATGATTGACTCTAGATCGGAGTCACTTGCATCCTCAAATGCATCAGGGCTAGGTTCGCATTCTTCTAGAACTGCCTCTCCCATGATTGGCTCTATGGAGAAGACTGAAATATCATAGCCATCCTCATCACAGTGAGGTGTCCATTGTTCTTCGTTGATGGCTACGTCCATTGTTGCTAAGATTTCTGCCCAGCCGTGAGGTTCAAATTCTTCGTCTGGAAAAACTACAGGTGCATAGGCTGGGTCTTGGATTGATCTAAGGGTTTCTTTCGCACCTACCTCTCTGGCTTTCTCTCTCTTCTCTTCTTCTACTGCTACCTTGCACATCCATAAGTGGGTGTCTTCATGCATCCATGAGGATCCAGACCCTATGGAATGCACCGATTCTGTATCATCTTTGGCTCTATGGATGGGATTCCATTGGATAGGAGGGACATCTCTATGAGAATAATCCTTGAGATTAACTTTGGTTGTAACACCCAAGTGTTGCAGATACAAAGAATTGGTTCCCCAATCCTGTACCACTTGCAACTGTCGCATGAATGGTCTTCCCAAAATCATCTCATAGGCATGATTTTTGCTGAAGTCACATATAGCAAAACTATGCTCAAACTCGACACCACAAGTGGTGAGAGTTATTCCTTCTAGCAATCCTAGGGGTCTCTCTATGTGACCATCGGCCATTTGCAATTTCATTCTCGTTGGCCTGAGTGCCGGCTTGCCCCAACGCTTCCAAAGGGAAGTGGTGGCAATTGCAACTCCTGCACCTGAGTCCAAAATTGCCTTAGTGGTGTAGTCCTGGTAGGTAATGGGAAGATAGGTGTTCCCTTCTTCACCTTCACACATATCTCCTATCTTATCCAAGGGAATTTCTGGCACTGTCCTATGGGATCCTACCTTGGAGCGAGGTTTTGCAACTTCAGCTACCTGACTGGCTACATATTTTCGCATGTTTGGTCTATCCTCAGTCAGTTCTTCCAAAGTGAGATCGCGTTGCACCTTGGTGTTCGTTACTACCTCCGTGTTCCTTGGTATGACTGAGTCGTCGTTCCTTACCATGACTGTGGGTGCTCTCATACATGTGGACTTTGCTTCCCATGGGCCTGTGAAGTGGGGTAGCTCTTGTATGGAATTAGACTCAAAGTCCAATCTCTCGTGAGACTGAGCACTCTCATGTTCCTCGTAAATAGATGGGATGTCTTGTGGGAATTGGTCGTGTGCATCGTCCACAAGTTCAAATGGAGGGGCGACCTCACTTTCGTTATCCCATTTATCTTCTTGAATCTCTCGTAGGAAGTCTGGTGCAAACCGATTCATAGAAGAAGAAGTGTCTGGCTCCGTAGAATTAGGCACGTAAGCAACCTGGGAAGGAGGGCTTATTCTATCGTTGGCTCTCTCCTCGTTCCCACAAATGGCTGGAGCACAAGCTTCTTGGAGAGGATTACTTATTCTATTACTCTTCCGAGCAGGCTCATATGCTCCCAGAGAAGGAATGTGGGTCACCTGTGGAGGTACATAAGCTTTCGAGGGAGGCTCATGTGACTTCTGGGGGGAAAGATAAGCTTCTTGAGGAGGCACATGGGCTTCCTGAAGAGGCTGGCTTATCCGTTCTCTTGCCCTTTCCTTCCTTTGAGGGGCAGGTTCCTTCTCTGATTGTGCAATTAACTTCTCTATTCTTTCCAGCAGTCCATCAAAGTGTAACTGCGTCTTAGCTGAACTAGAAATGTTAAATAGGCGACTGGCCTCAAACATGGTCTGAGCCAATTCCACCATTTTGGCACAAATCTTAGTTCGTTCAAGCTCTAGCTCGGCTCTAGGGTAGCATTTTTCATGATCAGTTATGGTTGGCCCTTCTTGGATTCTGGCCTGGTATGCTTTCAGCATCATATTAAGGTCTTCGGGAGTGGGATCAGCTAGGACTGATCCTACTCTAGGGGGTGGTGGGATTTGATGAGGTGGTGGGGAAAGTGGTGGGTTGGATGGAGGTGGGAGTGGTGGAGGCGGGGTAATGTGAGAGGGAGTTGGAGCTGTGAGTTCAGTTATCCTCGCTTTGGTTTCTCTTATGCTTTCCTCAAGCTCACTCATCTTTTTGGCCCATTGTCGTTTCATTCTTTCTCGACTATCTTTCCATGCTCTAGTCCTTTTCTTTGTTACGCTCTCGGTTTCACTAGCCTCTGGGCCCTTTTCTTGGCTTGCCTCTTGGTTTTGCTGCAATGCCTGAGCTCTAGTAACCACCTGCACTGGTGCAGTGGAAGTGACACTTCCTGAGGCATCCACAACTAACCCAATCACATTGATAGGAGTGATTTTTGGCATGTTATTGGGGTTCTTTGGGCAATCTCGTAAGAGATGCTCTTTTCCACAATCTTGGCAAAAGCCTTGGATCGTCACGGACTGATTTTGTGCAGGTGCAGGTAAGGGACAATCACGAATGAAGTGATCCCCCTGACATCGGTAGCATGGTCCTCTAGGAAAGGGTGGTCGTACCTGCCTAGGTTGAGGCCTAGGGTTGGGGTTTGCATACATGACGTTCGTGTAATCAGACTCTCAACTAGGTTCACTTGGTTCTTCACTATAGTAGGACTCACCATGTTCTGGAGACTGCATGTAGTAAGCTTGGGGACTATCGACATGTGTAGAATCAAAGCTATGGTCACTCGGGTCACTTTCTGAGATCAATGGGGTTACTGGTACTATGGCCCTATTCAGGTTTTCTTCTGCCACAGCATACTTTACTGGAATCACATTAGCGGGGTTTGGAGGCTGTTGAGCTAGCACCGGTTGGGGTCTCTGTTGGGCCAGATATTGTGGTTGGTAGGTTTGTTGGGGTCTAGCATATTGTGGTGGTGGATTTTGGTTCTGGTATCGGCCTTGTTGGTAAGGCTGCGGATAGGGTTGCCTAACTGCCTGCTTGTTGTATGGGCAATCTTGTGCGGTGTGATTGGTGTATCTCCGTTCTATGGTGCAGTACTGGCTACTAGGGTTTACTTGGGGTTGAGCCATAATAGGGCAGACATTCGCCATGTGGTCGCCACCACAAGTATAGCATCTTTTCACAGGGGCAAACCTAGGAATTTGTTTGCTAGAGACGCCTAGTTTTTGTGCCACTTTCTCTGCGAGTTCCTCAATTGATGTGGATTGCGTGGAAGAGTGATTAGAAGCACTATCTGAATCTTTGTAGATTTTGGAAAGCTCTAGTTCCTCCCCTAGGTTATCTTCAATGTCAATGCACATGCGTACACACTCTTCTATAGTCCTAGGGTCCTTCAGATACACATAGGATCTCAATTTCGTACTCAGCAATCCATCAAGGAATAAGGCTACTTGTTTAGCAGATGTGGGTAGCTCCGAAATAGGGCACCTTTCCAGGTATTGTCTAAATCTTCTTCCTGCAAGTCTCACGGTCTCTTGAGGGGTTTGCTTGAAGCTGTGAATCAATGATGAGGTATTGTGTCTTATGCCACTCTTAGAGAACTCTACAATGAAAGCCTCTAGGAGTTGGTCTATGCTCCTGAACTGACGCTCATCCAATGGTTGAAACCATGTAAGTGCTGTGTTCCTAAGGGTTAGACCGAAGGCATTGTACTGCGTGAACAGATCCTCAACCTGTTCAGCTCTCAAGACTTGCTTGAACTCTGCCACATGATCATAGGGATCTCCTGTGCCGTCAAAGTAATTCTTCATGGACTTAACTAGCTGGGTGGGTCTCAAAGTTCTTGCGTGCTCTCTAGGCCTCGGCAGAGGGAATCCATCTACATTTCTTTGGTTCCTGTGGGCTCTATGCATCTCAGGAGGTTCTACCCTATTCGTCTCCGTTCTCGTTCTTTCTCTGCCCACTGGGTTGGCAAAACTTACTTCTGGTCTATCTCTACTTCTGTCTCTTTGCGTACCATGAGCTTGGGAAGTTCCAGCCCCAGGGTGACCATAGGATACATTTGATCTTGGTTGGGGGAAAATAAATTCACCCTTCCAAGTGTAAGCATGCCTATCATTTTCTATCACCACAAAGATCCGTTCTGAAGCATGATCTAAATAGGTCACTCTGCCTGGGCTATCCGGATCCTTAAACTCATAGATCATGATATTTCCTATGTCTGTCGGCTGATTAGACTTATACCTCCCAAAGGCTTCATCAGTTTCTCGATTGAGGAGCAACTCTATGCTCTTGTTGTCTTGGGGAACCCATTCAGGCGTGATAATCCTAGTGAGAACTGATTTACCTCGAGGGGTTCTAGGTTCCGCACCCAAGTTCCCTTGTTCCAAGTCACCTAAGTCCGCTTCTGAGATTACGTTCCCAAAGTCATCTGCCCTATCAGGGTGACTAGTGACTACATATATAGTTCCTTCTTTGTCCAGGTATGCACCATTTTCAAACTTGACAGCTGGGTGCTCTAGTCCAATAGATTGATCAGGGTTTTTAATCTGGACCACAGATCTTCCTAGGCCGTCCTCATAGATGCTAGCACCTAGTCGGTTGGTCCTAAGGTACTCCAGCTGCGTTTTGTAAGGGCCTTCTACCCTGTACAAATAAGGCACTCCTGAACTTCCCGTAGGTCTGTCCATGCCTTGAGACATTTCTGACTCACTGGTCTCAGAGCTAGGGTAGTATGAGTGGTGGCTCAACTGCTGGGCCCAAGACCTTGCAGTGTGATTGACACTAGCCTCTGAAGACCTAAGGCTTTGTCTTTCCCTTGCTAAATGTCGTCCTGATCTAAGGTTCATATGCCTAACTGATTAGCCCAATTGTCCCAGAGTACAACCTCGTTGCCGATTAATTGGTACCAGACACTTGATTCTTTTTAGTTATTTTATCACGTTTGAGTTCTTGTCTGATATCACGTCGTCGGAATACTTGAGTGTTCTTCGTACTTTTAGGTTGATCGTTCCACGTTAGGTCCTTTCCTTTATGTTACCGACCGTACAGAGATTAGATTTTTATCTTGAACTTGAGTTTTTAGGTAGTCTTCAACTTGATGACTGCCTATCGTCGCTCTGACTTACTCCTACCTCTCGTCGTGCTTAGCCTAAGCTATGAATTGACAGAGGGGGTTAAAAGTGTCCAACCTTTTGTTTCCTGCTCGGTTGCCCTTGAGTGCCCAGGAAATGTGTTCCCAAGCTCGCACTTACACTTGCTCAGAACGCCTTTCGATGCTCTGTAAGAGTTTCAAAGTTAGCTTTGAAACTTACATTCCAAGGACAGAACCAATTATTTTCATTCATGTAGCACAAACACCAACTTTCATAGTGATTTTCAAGAAAACAATCCTAAGGACCCCTGACTTTGATCCCCCTGGGTATGGTCAACTTCAAAATACCCTATCTAAAAATCAATGCATTATCTTTATAAAAAACAGTTGAGGGCGTGTAGTATATGCTACGAGCTTTCCAACAAGCCCTAGAGCTCAAAAAGTGGATCTCGTATGAAAAAGTTGTGACCGTTCAGGGTTCTAGGGTTACGACAGGGTTCAAACAGGATCACTGTGCAACAGGTTTTCCCCAAGTTGTTTTCCTAAGGCTTCCCCATGTGCTCAAGAGCATAATATTTATGCCCAAAATTAGCCCAACTTTTCAATTAACAACCCTAAAAAATTTGGCTAAAATTGGCTGTCAATCGCGATGGATAGGGCTGTCAATCGCGATGGACACTCAGTCAATCGCGATGGACAGAGAGTTCAGTCGGTCGCGATGGACTCCCAATTCAATCAATCGCGATGGACAGGCAGTCGGTCGCGATGGACAGAGACTTCAGTCAATCGCGATGGACAGGGGGTTGAGTCAATCGCGATGGACAGGCAGTCGGTCGCGATGGACAGAGACTTCAGTCAATCGCGATGGACAGGGGGTTGAGTCAATCGCGATGGACAGGCAGTCGGTCGCGATGGACAGAGACTTCAGTCAATCGCGATGGACGGGGGGTTGAGTCAATCGCGATGGACTGGCAGTCAATCGCGATGGACAGGGGGTTGAGTCAATCGCGATGGACAGGCAGTCGGTCGCGATGGACTGGCAGTCAATCGCGATGGACAGGGCTGTCAATCGCGATGGACTGAAATTTTGCAAGATTTTCAAAAATTTTAGTGGGAATGTGGTGTGCAGGGTCTCTAGTCCACTGTGGTGCACTCAGATTTACCAACAAGTGAAAATTTATGTCAATCGCGATGGACAGAAGGCGGCGACTGCGAGACAGTTTCGTCGAGTTCCGTACCTGCGCGGAAAGCTGGAGATGGTGATGTGACCTGTACCTGCAAGACAGCTCAGAAAACATGCAAAAAACAGCACATGCAAATTCGCTCTCTCGCTCTCTCTCACAAGTGAAATGAGGGAAATGAGGTGGAGGTGGGGATATAGTCAAAAAACTGAAATTTTCGCGATGATGGATATGGAGGTGGTAGGTGGTGATGATGATGATGGAAATGAAGATGGTAAAGAAAGTAAAAGAAAATCGATGAGAGTGAAGAAAATACCTACAACTCCAACGCGTCAACTCTACGTCTTACCATCACACGCTCGTCCTCAAAGCTCGATCCCCGGCAACGGCGCCAAAATTTGGTGTAGCTCAATGATGAGTAGCACCTCCTTTAATGTCAATCCGGGAAGACGTGAGGATGGTATGAAGACCTCGAGCAAGTGGCGGCACAAGTGCGTGAGTGAGAAGCACACAAGCATGCACACACATACACACACACGCGCACACAAGACAAGACAAAGAGTGAGAATCAATGGAGCTTTTTAGATTACTTTCCAAATGCTCTTACAAGTTCGTTTCAATTACAATCTAACCCCCAAAAATGAGCTCTCTAGCTCTTTTTATAGTTTTTGACTAGGTTTTGGCCCTGTCCAGACCTAGTGTCCGGCCTAGTTAAAAATTAGGTTCCAGGGCCAATTTGAGGGCTCAAACGGAGTCTAAAAAATACGAAAATTGATATGTAGGTACTCCTAAGGCTCCTCAAGCTCAAGGACTCCTTGGCTTGCACAAAATGGAGCTACAAAAATATGAAATGGCATTTACAATGATTGTTAGTGATAAGAATCACTGTTAAAAGATGTAGATTGGAAAAATTGAAGGGCCTATCTGCCAGATTTGTGTCGACTGCTTTGTCTACTTACTCCTTCACCTTGTTCTGACTCTCTCCGTTGGCTTCCTTGTCTAGTCAATCCTTGGGTTCCCTGGCTTCCTTGTCTAGTCAGTCCTTGGGTGCCCATACTGCTCTCAACAGATGGCTTACAGAATATGATATTAATCACTTCGGCACCTACGAAGCAGTACGAGATGCTTTTCTGCAGCGATTCAGGCTTAAAAAAAATCCAGCCGAAATTTTTGACTATCTGCAGAACAACAGACAGAAGGCAAATCAAACCGTACAGGAGTATGCTACTCTCTTCAGAACGCACTTAAGGAAGCTACCACCGGCCCATGCCATAACTTACCAGATGACGTTATCACTCAATGGTTCATCAATGGCTTGACTCCACAACTTAAGCAGATCATGATCATAAGATGTGTCGGAGCTATGACCCTCGATGCAGTCATTGCAATGACTCTGCAACTGGAAAACAAAGTTGGCGAATTTACAGAAGATCTGGAGTGGTTAAAAACAAACAAAAATATTGTTGAAGATATGACCAGACAAGTATACTGCATCACATGCAAAAATTTAGGACATACTAGTGCCAATTGTGCACTTAATCAGACATTCTGCGCTATCTGCAACACTGCCGGACACACCACCGAAAACTGCGCATACAACGCTAGAGTACAGGGAACAGCGACTGTCAATGCAATTATCCAGGAACAAGGGCAGCCAGCCAACCACTATGTGCCTCCACAAATGAGAAACAACCAGCAGCAAGGATATCGAAATTACCGAGGACAGAGGAATAACAACTATAATGCAAACCGCTGGCAGAATGGACCACCACCGGAAAATCCCAATTTACCACCACCACGCTGCCATTTTTGTGGTGAATTTGGACATATTAGGAGATTATGCAAGGATGCAGCTGAGTATGATCAAAGGAGAAGGAACGTCAAAATCCAATGGCCAACATGGTACAAATCACACCGGTGGAAACACAGGCTGCTACAGTCCAGACCCGATCCGGTAAACAACTGCAGCCGGCAGCAGAAATATTCGAACCAGGGATACGTGAACAACACAGAATGTACAACAAGGCTAGTCAATGGACCACAGTAGAACCACCAGTCTTCCCAGAGCCTATTCTGGTAACCCAGCCCTCGTTAACAAAGGAAGGAACACAACAACGGGAGTCAGCAGCGGGAACATCATCAGCAGCAGACACATTACCAACCATAGACACCTCCGCATCACCAGAGGCATCAACTTCAACATCGGTGGAGCCTGTCAACCAATCTCAACAGGCCTAGGAAATCTTATCTAAGGCATCCACCCTTGCCTCTGGGCCAACTACTGGCATTAGTACCTGGAATTCGACAACAGTTCCAACAACAGTTCAGCCCGGTGCCTTCTTGTATTCCAGCGACAGTAGTAGTTCAACCGGAACTCGATTCTACGGTTGATCATTCAGTCCCCCTGATTACAGTATGGTATAAGAATCATAAGATTACGCAGGTACTAATTGATGGAGGCTCTGGTGTTAACATTGCGACTGCGGCATTATGCAAAAGGTTGGTGTCACTCTAGCACAATGGTGAGTACCAACGTGAGAAGATTCACCTCATAATTGTCAATCCGTGGAGACGTGAGGACTAGTATGAAGACTATGAGCAAGTGAAGGCACAAGTGTGTGAGTGAGAAGCACACAAGCATGCACACACATTCACACACACGCGCACACAAGGCAAGAACAAGGAGAGGAACAATGGAGTTCTTTGCATTAGTCAAAAAGTCTCTTACATAAGCTCAATTCACAAACAATCTAACCTCAAAAATGAGCTCTCTAGCTCTTTTTATAGTTTTCTAACTAGCTTTGGTCTTGTCCAGACCTAGTGTCCGGCCTAGTTAAAAATTAGGTTCTAGAGCCTATTTGAGGGCTCAAACAGAGTCTAAAAATTATGAAAATTGATATGTAGCTAGTTCTAATACTCCTCAAGCTCGAGGACTCCTCGGCTTGCACAAAATGGAGTCTATTCTACCAAAAACGGAATTTACAATGTTTGTGTAGTGATTAAAATCACTTGAGTTGTAAATGGTCCATGGAAAAAATGATTGGGCCTTGTTGCCGTATTGTGCATGACTCCTCCGTTGCGCTAGTATGCTCTTCATCTGACTTGTATGCCAACACGCCCCCCTTCCTAGCATCTGTCGCCCCTGACAAACCTCTGTTCTATCGGGTGGTCGATATAGTATTGGATGACATTGGTGGCAAGTTTGTGTTCTCCTATCCTTAAGCCTCTTGCTAGATCAGCTTCCAATGCATCCCAATTTATTGCGCCAGGGACCTCTGGTTGTGGTGTGGTGTAGTACTCAGAGTACATTGCTTGTTCACAAGCAAAGAGATGGAGCAGGTGTGTTGGCTTCGGTGCGAAGATCTCCGAGTGATACTCCCAGAAACCTGATCTGAACATTTCTTCGAAGGTCTGTTTGTAACATGCAGGGAGGTATTTGATGCGTGCATGCCAGGCGTAAGCCACACGAATACTGGGGGTGGTGCTCATGTCATACACCAAATCATAATTTCCATTGGTAAACCCCGGTAGACGTACCTGTGGTGCGGCTTCATTTCTAAAGGTTTTCAAGACTACCTACATCATATCTAAAATCTTAAGCATCATTTGAGCTGCTACATCTGGCATGGGCTTCAATCGCAGCATCCAATGGCGAATTGTTCCCATCATGTATGCTACCGACGGTGGTCCCTGTGGTGGCGCAATGTACGGGTAGTTTAGCCATTCCTTGCATTGCGCGTTGTTCTGCACTTTGATATTGAATGCCTTCCAAGACCTGCGGCGTGGAACTAGACCGTAGCATGGATTGTATAGGAGATGTAAAGGCGCGTTGTTCCATGTGCGTAGCATTTTTGGATATGTCTCTAGAAGTTTCTGCCGCCATGTGGGTTGACGAATTTTGCCTTTTTGCGCCTCTGGAGGAAGGTCTTCGGGTTGAAATTGGGTAGCAAAGGTAGGAATCTGACCCGTGACTCTCTATATTTCTGCATTATAATCAGCCAAGATAATATAATAAGGCCTGTATTGGAGTTCAGATGAGAGGATAAGGCGTCTCGATGACAGGTTCTTGAAGTAAGCAGATTGTAGCACAGTTTCCTCTATGACCCTCATGGCCTGATTTTGCACTACTGTGCACTCTTCATGAGAACTCCCGATTTCCTCCACTTGACGTAGCCATGGAGGCCGTGGTGCCTCGAATGTGTCCTGAGCTTCTTCCGTTTGTTGGCCTCCTGGGAAGGGTTGTGGGTCGTATTCTTCTTCAAATGTCTGTTCCACAGGAATTTGTACTACTTCTTCGTCGGTGGGAGCCTCTCGAGGGGAAGGTGGTCTCTCATATTGTAGTAGACGTGCTTGCAATTCGGTGACCTGTTTCTGGAGATCTTTTAAGGCCTCTGAGTCTGTGAGAAGTGAAGCCGCGGAGGAGGTGGTTTGAGAGGCTGATGTTGTTTCTTTTTGGTGTTTCTGCTTCAGTTGACCCAGTTCCTCTGATAGCAGGTCATGTGCTTCAAGCAGCATGGCATAGTCTTCCAATATGATCTTGATATTGTCGGGGGTCACTGCTTGAAACTTTGATGGGCTAATGGGTGCCCCAGGTGTGCTTTCAATAGCTGCTTCTAGGTTCTCCTGATTTTGTAATTGCAGGCGTCGATTCTCTTCATGAGCGGCAGCAAGATGTCGCTTGAGTAGGGCCATATTTCGCTGAAGCTTTGAATTGCGTTCCAGTTGTGTCCGTAGATGACCTTCTACCACTTGTATTGCTTCCTGATCTGGGTTCTGTAACTGTACCTCCAATATGCTATGAGCCTCTTGGAGAGTTTGGAATTGTGTGTGGAGGCGAGAATTTTCCTCCACTAGTGCAGCAAGTCTGTGTTGTAGTGTCTCCGAGTGCTCTTGCAGGCGTTCATTCTATTGCTGGAGCTGATTGTAATCTGTCCTTAAGTTTGATATACAAGCTAGCATGGTGTCCAATGCATTTCCTATAGATGAGGGGGTGGTGTTTACAATGGAAGATGCATGGGAAGGGAATTGGGGAAGGGGAAGAGTGAATGATGTGTCTATTGAAGACGTGTGTGTGGGTGAAATTGGTGGAGGGGGAATGGGAGGAGGTGGAAGCGTGGGGGGAGGGGGAGGTGCCGTAAGTGGTGAAATGTCCATACTTTCAGGAGTGGGTGCGAGTGTGGGGTCTACCATATACATTGGAATGGTAGGTGGTGTGTGTGTGAAAGTGGTGAATAGATGAGAAGTGGGGTGGGGAGCTGAAAATAAAGGGAATGGTTGAGACCTGGGTTGAAAAGTTCTAGCAAGGAAGTTATAGAGGGATTGGAGAAGTGGAGAGATGGAGGTCGGGGGTTGAGGTTGTAGAATTGAGGAGGGCATGAAGGGTTGCGTGGTAGCAGGGAAACCCATGAATATGGATCTAGGGTCAGGATGACCTATGGCTGAGGGCATGGGGGATGGTTGTCCTAGGGCAGGCTCTATGAGCGATTCGGTGGATTGTGTAGTGATGGGGGTTGCTTCATAGATTGGGTTATCAGAGGTGGAGAATAGGGTTGAACTAGAGATGGGAGTACGGAAGATGAAGGTTGGTTCGGTGGGTTGAGTGGTCGAGGTGATTTCCACGGTTTCTGCTCTAGGAGGCGATGGTGGGGGTGTGGGTGGTAGTGGCTCGGTGGATTCCTCATGGGTGACTTGGTGCTCTTGGCTAGCAGTTTCTGTTGCTTGGGAGGTTGTCCTGATGGGTTCGGATGTAATAATTGGCCCTTCTGCCGTTGTAATGGAGATCTGGATATTCTTACCTGAGTGTGGTCGTGTCTGGAATCTTCGTGGATCATATTGAACTGGAGACCTCCTAATGGCGGTCCGCACTGCCTCTACTACCCCATATGTTTCTGCCATCAATAAGAGACCTTCACTATATTCTGAGTCAACTCCTGCTTCTTCCAACAGCTGAGTCATGAGTCCTCTACTGCTCTGTTCGGTGAGCAGTTGTTGCGATCGCACTCGTTCCATAATTTGATACAGCCTTCGGAGTTCTGCTGTATAGGCTGGGGCTTCAGTGGTCTCCTCTTCATATGCTCCTTCTTCTTCTAGGTGTCCTTGTTGTTGACCTTGCTGAGCGTCACTCCAATGTACATGGCGGCCGTCTGTAGATTTTCTTCTTCTTTGTGAAGATGTGCCTTGTTCTTCTGCATCTGAGTAAAACTCTACATCAGAGAGTTGTGTACTTTGTAAGAATGCTTCGAAGTCTTGGGGATCCATTCCTTCAGCATCTCCAGTTGTAGCGAATTCAAATTCAGATGGAGCAGGAGGAGCTGAAGGGGCAGCTTGTGTCGTAGTTTCAGACCCAGACCTGGGTATCCTAATGGTAAAGGGAGGTACAGTGGTCTCCCCTCGTGGCGATACTTCAGGAGTAGTCAGAACTTCCCTTGTCTGGACACAAGGGATCGCACCCCTCATGCGCTCGGATTGATGTGTGGACGTCTTGAGCTTCTTAAACATTTGTAATTGTGCCCAAGTTAAGGCACGTTCAATGGGAACATCGTATGCTAGGCACCGGTAAATAATGTGTGTGATTGCACAGCAACCGTTCACCACTAATTTCCTAGAAGACCTTTTATTTGCTTCATACAAATGATCTATAATCCATACCGGCAGCTTAATTGGTAACGCACCTGCCTCCGCTAAGTAGAGAGCGAACCAGATTCTTTTGTGTGGTTGTGTGAAGCGGTCTTGGCCGGGGAAAGCAAAATGTTGCATGCACATACGGAGAGGGATGGACACGTTTGGTGTGAGTGCTGCCATGTCTTTAAGCTTCAATAGTTTCCTATCCTTCATGTTAGTAGGAACGAGAGCATCCTTCTCCGAAGGTACATGTGTGCCGTGCATATTCAAAGCAGCGCTCCCCAACTCCACAGTAAGTTCAAACCTCTTTAACTCGTTGTTGCCCAGCAAGGAAGGAAGAACAAATGATCCTGGTTTGTCCTTTTCTTCATTAGCTTGTAATGTGGAGACCAAATAATAGCATCGGAGGAGATCCGGTTTAGGTAGTGGTGCTTCAAAGTATTCTGCTAGCCCTGCACGTTGCCATATGGTCTGGAGATCCTCGGTGTTCTGTAGAGTCTCAAACTCCTTGGAGAAAAATTGGAATCGAACCCATGATCTGTCATACTCGCACTTAGACTCCCATATATACTTGGCCTCTCCTAATGGAACTGGCATGCCATTGAACCAATGAGAATTGGCATGGACTCTTTCTGTGATCCCTGTGGGTGGATCCGGTACCGGGATCTGCTGAAGGTGTTGCAGCTCCACAGGTCGTTCGGTTGGTGGCACATCCACAGGTAGACTATCCACATCGATTCCTGCAGTAAGTATTCCTACTTGTGAGCTCGGACCTGTCGCTTCTGCCATGTTACTTCTTGCCTTCTGATTCTGTGAGAATATAGAAACATGTGTTAACATTGTAAAGGACAAGTTAGAACCGTTTTTGTCCCCATTACAACATTATCATGAGGTTCGGGAGAGATTAGTAGGCTAATAAGTGCACGGTGCTTGTGTGTGTAGTTAGGAATTGGTTGGACCTAAGAACTAAGTGGAATGATGTAGTGTGAGAGTGACGTAGTTAGTAGGTGGGCATGGATTTAAAACTGGGGTCTGGGGGTTTATTACAAGTTTTAGGTTGCCAAATGCAGTGGATGGGCTTTGATCTTGATTTTGTGGGGACTCTGAAGAGTTTGATAGGGGTATCTGCTTGAAGATGAGGCTTTTTAGGGACCCATTTACAAGTGATTCTACTAGTGCTCATGGAAGAATATGTGTCCGTGCGTGATGCGTAAGACTGGGCCTCAGATGTTCGAGTGAGTGAAACATGTTGTACCGGTTGCGGCCTTGGTGTAGCTATTTGAGCCCGCAAGCAAGCCTTAGGCACCCAGATTTGTCGTGATTGTGGGCTGGCCTTCATTGACTTCTTGGGTACCCAAATAGACTTCACCTTCGCAGAAGAATTAATGAAGGACTTCTCATTAGTGTCATGTTGTTGACTACTAATAAGAGGTTTTGGCCGTGGGGTCGGCCTGGTCTGAACAGGGTATTCGCCTTTTCGCCTCCATACTTGCTTCCATGGCTGAAACAATCTGCCTTGCTCCTTTTTTTAGCATTTAGTATCGATAGTGTTCTGCTTCTTCTATATTTGATCTGCCGTGGGTTGTTGCAACCTTCTGGTCTTTGGAAAAGAAGGGAGTTCCATCCTCCCCCTGGCTCCGTTGTTGAGATTAGCCTCTTTCTGCATCATACAGTTTTGGACAAAAATAGCATTGTCAACTTCATGTGCTCCCCTGGAAGGACCAAGAGTTTGTGCCTTGCCTAGTTCCTTGAGTGCCTCATTTTCCAATTCAATTGTAATTCGGCTATGATCTACCCATACCTGAAGAAGTCCACTTCTTAGGTTGAGGTTGACTGCATGATCATAGATCCAGTCCTGACCCAAGACAAGAGGCTCCGTGAGGCCCTCATCTTGACACACTAGTACTTTGACTGTCATCACTTCGTCTTGAATGGAGATGGGAAGATCCACCTCGCCCATGCAAGGAGTTTCCACACCTCCCAATCCTATGAGATATGCTTCTATAGGATCGACAGTTAATTTCAATTCTTGACAGTAAGACAACTTGACAGCACTAGTGGATGCACTTGAGTCAATCAAAGCTCTTACAATCTTTGCACCCTTTCCTTGTCCTACTCCTAGGGTTACAAAAGGCCGTCGGTCGATTATTCTATGGGAATGCCCACCTGAAGTCTCACACATGGCCATAGGATAGCCTACAGATTCTTGAGTGTCAAGCATAGGCGGGTCTCTGCCTTGTCTCCTCAATTTCATTCGTCGGATGCGTTCTAAAGCTTCTGCCTGTGCTTCTCTTCTAATTCGTTTCTCTTCTTCTTTACGTTTCTTGGCAGTGTTGAGTCGATTTAGCATCTCTTCAGTAAGGGGTTCCTGATATAACTTGACTCTGCATCCACTTATGTAACTTGGTAGAATATCGCCCTCTAAAGTGGCTAGTTGAATTGCGCCACTTGTGGAGATTCTATTGATAATCATTGGCCCGTAACCTCTTTTCTCTAATTTTCGTGCATGCTGCTTCAATGTGTAGACTAGGACTAGGTCGCCTGCTTTCAAGCCTTTATCCTTCACATGTGTATCAAAATATGCCTTTTGCCTCTTCTTTGCTGCATAGATTCCTGCTGCAGCTCTCAATCGTGCTTCGCTTAGACGTTCAAGATCAAAGATTCGAGAGGAGAGTTCATGGCCTGTCCAGTCATGCTCTTGTGCTACCTTCAATGTAGGTATCAAAAAGTCCAGGGATAGCACAGCATTTTGGCCAAATACCATCTGAAAGGGGGTGGCTTGGAGTACCGTTTTATAGGCAACCCGGTATGCCCAAACAGCATGGTGTAGCTGTTTGTCCCAATCAGAGCGTTTATTGTTCACTATTTTAGTCAGCACATTGCATAAGATCTTATTAGTGCTCTCAGCCTGGCCATTAGCTTGTGGATGATAGGGGGCCGATTTCTTATGTATCACCAAGAATTCTTGGAGAAGGTTTTCTATGACTTCATTCAAGAAGTGTGTGCCTCTATCACTCACCAACTCTATTGGCAATCCGTACCTCGTGAATACATTTTCAAATAAGAACTTTGCTGTTGTTTCAGCATCATTTTTTGTAGTAGCTTTCGCTTCTACCCACTTGGTTAGATAGTCTGTGGCCACGATGATATATTCAGCATGTGAACCCTTAGCTGGGGGGGTTAATAGGACCAACAAAGTCTATTCCCCATTTAGAGAACGCACGTCCGCCCATCATAGGCTTCAGTGGCATCTCATCCTTGCGTATAGGGTACTGAGTTCTCTGACAAACATCACACCGTTTCATATAGGTATGTGCATCCATGTGAAGGGTTGGCCACCAAAAGCCTGCAAATAGTATTGCCTTGATTACCCGATCTGGTCCAAAGTGTCCCCATGCTACACCTTGGTGAGCAGTATCCAAGATTTTGAGATATTCACTCTCATGGACACATAGTCTCAGGTAACCGTCTTTACCACGCTTGTATAGATTGTCACCAATGAGTGAATAATCCTGGGCTTCTTGTTCTAAACTCCTTTGCCTAGCCAGAGTCATGTCTGGAGGGAATGTTCTCGTCCTTAAGAAGGATACTAGAGGTTCACTCCAATCTGGCACTATGGACACTTGATAAAGAGTGGCATGTTCCACAGGTGGTTTAGTGCAGCAGATTGGGCAATCCTTGCACAACTTTTGGACATCAGCTTCCATAGTCGGCCAATGCACTCCGAGTCTCCTTAGTGTCTGTAAGGTTCGTTGCTTTGAGTAGTGTTTCTCTAATGCACCTACATGTGCTAATTGCAACCATTTAGCGTACTCATCCTCTTCCACACAACAAGCCAAGATCCCTTGATCTGTGTGCTTGTACATACTTCCTGCCATGATGTGATACTTTTGGGCTTTTACTACCTCTCTATCCTGTGTGTTTATTACTAGGTGGTTAGGTCCGTATGTCAACACTGGTACCAATGGCATAGCCCACTGCGGCACCACTTCCAAATTAAACAAGTAAGCATCAGGAAGGTCATCTGACACTCCTTGTGGGGCTTCTCTCGATGTGAGCCTAGAAAGGTGATCTGCTCTCAAATGAGTCTTCCCTTTCCTTACCACAACCTCAAAATCATATTCCATTAGCAAGAGAAACCATCTTACTAATCTTCCTGTATTGCATGGCTTGTTTACGAGGTATAGCAATGCCTGATGATGAGTAAAAAATTTAAACTTATTTGCAAGCAAATAGTGTCTAAATTTCTTAACTGCATATACCATGCCTAAGCCTTCTCTCTCAGTAGTGGTGTAATTTCGTTCCGCTGCATTCAATTGTCTACTGGCATAGGCAATTGGAAGATCCATATTACCTTCACCAGTAGGTTGAGCAAGCACATACCCAATAGCATAATTGGATGCATCCACGTGAACATGGAATGGCTTATTCCAGTCTGGAGTGGTCAAGATCGGTGCTGAACATAATCGCCGTTTAAGCTCATTGAAGGAATTCTCACATTCATCAGTCCACTCAAAGTTAGTCAGAAGTCCGTACATGGGCTTTGCAATGACAGCATACATGTGAATGAACAGGCGGTAGTACCCACAATGCCCAATGAAAGCTTGTACTTCCTTGACATTCTTTGGCCTAGGTAACTCGGCTATGGCTCTCACTTTCTCTTCATCAGTGGATATGCCATTCTTTGACACTATGTGTCCCAGAATCTTGCCTTGCCTGACCATAAAAATGCACTTTTCTGGGTTCAGGCAGACTTGATATTCTCTACATTTGTCAAAGATTTGTCTGAGTTCAGGAATATGGGTTTGTCTAATGTTGGAATGAGCACAAAGATCATCAACATAGACTTCTAGATTCTTCCTCAGGAACTCCATAAATACATGGCACATTAGTCTCTGGAAGGTTGCAGGAGCATTGGTAAGCCCAAATGGCATTACACGAAAGGCAAATATACCCCACTCTGTGGCAAAAGCTGTCTTATGCTGATCTTCTGGAGCTATGGCTACTTGATTGTAGCCCGAAAATCCATCGAGGAAGCTGTACACTTCCTTGCCTGCTACTCTTTCTAAGAGATGCTCTGTGATAGGAAGCGGATAGTTATCTCGAATTGTGGCTGCATTAACCTTCTTCAAGTTGATGCATACACGTAATTTACCATTCTTTTTGGGCACCACAACAATGGGGGATACCCATTCAGTGTGCTCAATTTCATAGATAAATCCAGCTTCAACCAGTCTATCTATCTCCTCTTTGATCTTGGCAGCGTAATTATCATTGTATGTATATGGCTTTTGCTTAGAAGGTTTGGCATCCAAGGTCATGGGGATAGTGTGTGAGCAGATGTCTGCATCAACACCCTTCAAATCCTTGTAACTCCAAGCGAATACATCTCTGTATTCTCTTAGCAAGGCTATCAATTCTTGCTCTTCTTCTTCCGTCAGGTCATGTCCTATGTAAGTGCATCTCTCTTCTCCCTCTTCCATGGCTACCACAATTTTCTTTGTGGTTTCTTTGTTATCATAGGCCTCTCCTGATTGTGCCTCTCGTTTAGGCATTCTGATCATGACTCTCCTGTCATCTATCTCATACTTCTTAAAATTTTCTGGGACCTCAAACAAAGATTCCTCCTCTTCTTGTGTGACTTCTTTCTTCTTCCTTTTCTTTCCTTCTTCCTTAGGAGTTACATGTGTGGCTAGCCTTACGTCTTTTGTAAGCTCTCCGTGCCTCTGGGGTTGAAATTCTACTTCATAGAAGTATTCTTCATCTGATGCAAAAGGTGGGTCCATAATGATTGACTCTAGATCGGAGTCACTTGCATCCTCAAATGCATCAGGGCTAGGTTCGCACTCTTCTAACACTGCCTCTCCCATGATAGGCTCTATGGAGAAGACTGAAATGTCATAGCCATCCTCATCACAGTGAGGTGTCCATTGTTCTTCATTGATGGCTACATCCATGGTTGCTAGAATTTCTACCCAGCCGTGAGGTTTGAATTCTTCGTCTGGAAAAACTACAGGTGCATAGGCTGGGTCTTGGATTGATCTATGGGTTTCTTTTGCACCTATCTCCCTGGCTTTTTCTCTCTTCTCTTCTTCTACTGCTACCTTACACATCCATAAGTGAGTGTCTTCATGCATCCATGAGGATCCTGATCCTAGGGAATGCACTGATTCCGTATCATCTTTGGCTCTATGGATGGGGTTCCATTGGATAGGAGGGACATCTCTATGAGAGTAATCCTTGAGATTGACTTTGGTTGTAACACCTAAGTGCTGCAAATACAAGGAATTGGTTCCCCAATCCTGTACCACTTGCAACTGCCGCATAAATGGTCTTCCCAAAATCATCTCATAGGCTTGATTTTTGCTAAAGTCACAGATAGCAAATGTGTGCTTAAACTCTACACCACAAGTAGTGAGAGTTATCCCCTCGAGTAGACCTTTCTATGTGCCCGTCAGCCATCTGCAATTTCATTCTCGTTGGCCTGAGAGCTAGCTTGCCCCATCGTTTCCATAAGGAAGTGGTAACAATTGCAACTCCTGCACCTAAGTCCAAGATGGCCTTGGTTGTGTATCCCTGATGAGTGATGGGGAGATATGTGTTTCCCTCTTCGCCCTCACTCATGTCTCCTATCTTGTCTAAGGGTATTTCTGGCACTGTTCTCTGGGATCCTACCTGGGAACGAGGTTTTGCTATCTCAGGCACTTGATTGGCTACATGTTTCCACACTTCTGGTCTAACCTTAAGCAGCTCTTCCAAAGTGAGATTGCACTGCACTTTGGTGTTCTTCACTACCTCTGTGTTCCTAGGTATGACTGAATCTTCTTTTCTTACCATGACTGTAGGTGCTCTCATACAGGTGGACTTTGCTTCCCATGGGCCTGTGAAATGGGGTAGTTCTTGTAAAGAATTAGACTCGAAGTCTAATCTTTCTTGAGATTGGGCACTCTCCTGCTCTCCATAAATGGAAGGAAGGTCTTGTGGGAATTGATCGTGTGTGTCATCCACAAGTTCAATAGGAGGAGGAACTTCACTCTCTTTAGCCCATTTCTCTTCTTGAATCTCTCGCAAGAATTCTGGTGTGTATTGATTCATAGAAGAAGAGGTGTCTGGTTCAGTGGAGTTAGGCACATAAGCTTCAGGCACATAGGCTTTCTAGGTAGGAAGACCTGCTCTTTCACTAGCCTTGTCATGGTGTTGAGGGGCGGGTTCCTTTTGTGATTGTGCAATTAGATTCTCTATTCTTTCTAGGGAGGGGGGGTTGTCTGGTTCAGTGGAATTGGGCACATAAGCTTTCGGTGGGGGATGGGTCCTGTTTTTGCTTGCTTTATCTCTTTCTTGATTTTTTTCTTCCTTGGCAGATCTTGCAATTATGCCCTCTAACTTCTCTAGAAGTCCATCCAAGTGTAATTGCGTCTTGGTTGAGCCCGAGTAATTGAAAAGGCGACTGGCTTCAAACATAGTCTGAGCCAATGCGACCATTTTCGCGCAAAGCTTGGTTCTTTCTATCTCTAGGTCAGCTCTAGGGTAGCACTTGTCATGATCCGTTACATTTGGCCCTTCTTGGATTCTGGCCTGATATGCTTTAAGCATCATGTCTATGTTTTCAGGAGTGGGATCAGCTAATACTGATCCTGCTCGGGGTGGTGGGTGGGTTACGTGGGGTGTATTAGAGGGTGGAGGGATGGAGGGTGATGGGGATGGTAGCGGTGGGAATGTGTGAGAGTGCGGTTGAGATGTGATCTCTATGATTTTGGCCTTGGTTTCTCGTAGACTTTCCTCAAGTTCACTCATCTTCTTTGCCCATTGCCTTTTCATACGTTCACAGCTATCCCTCCAAGCTCTTGTTCTTTTCTTATTTTGGCTCTCAGTATCGCTAGTGTCTGGGCTCTTTTCCTGGATCACCCCTTGGTTTTGCTGCAATGCTTGAGCTCTAGTGATTACCTGCACTGGTGCAGTGGAAGTGACACTTCCTGTGGAATTGACCACTAACCCAATAACATTAATCGGAGTGATTTTTGGCATATTGCTGGGATTCTTGGGACAATCTCGTAAGAGATGTTCCTTTCCACACTCTTGGCAAAAGCCTTGGATCGTCACTGATTGGGGTTGTGTAGGTGCAGGCATGGGGCAATCACGTATGAGGTGATCACCCTGGCATCTGAAGCAAGGTCCTCTAGGAAAAGGGGGTCGTATCTGCCTAGGTTGAGGTCTAGAGTTGGGGTTTGTGTACATGACATTAGCATATTCACGCTCCCAAATAGGTTCACTCGGTTCCTCACTGTAGTAAGACTCACCATGTTCAGGAGACTGCATGTAGTAAGCGTGGGGACTATCAACATGTGTAGAATCAAAGCTATGGTCACTGGGATCACTTTCTGAGATTAATGGTGTTACTGGGACTATCGCTCTATTCAGGTTTTCTTCTGCAGCAGCATACTTGACCGGAATCACATTAGTAGGAGCAGGTGGTTGCTGTGCTAGCACTGGCTGGGGTCTCAGTTGGGCCTGATATTGCGGTTGGTACTTTTGCTGAGGCCTAATATACTGTTGTGGTGAATATTGACTCTGGTATCTGCCTTGTTGAGGGTATGGCTGAGGGTAGGTTTGCCTAACCGCTTGCTTATTGTATGGGCAGTCCTGTGCTGAGTGATTTGTGTACCTTCGCTCTATGGTGCAATATTGGCTGCTAGGGTTCACTTGGGGTTGAGTCGTGATGGGACATGCGTTTGCCATATGGTCACCACCGCAAGTATAGCACCTCTTTACTGGGGCAAATCTAGGAATTTGTTTACTAGAGACGCCTAGTTTTTGAGCTATTTTTTCCGCAAGTTCCTCAATTGATGTGGACTCTGAGGAAGAGAGGCTAGAGGTACTATCTGAATCTTTGTAGATTTTGGATAGCTCTAACTCCTCCCCTAGGTTATCCTCAATATCGATGCACATGCGTACACATTCTTCTATAGTCCGGGGGTCCTTCAAGTACACATATGATCTCAATTTGGTACTTAGCAATCCATCCAAGAATAAAGCCACTTGCTTAGCGGCCGTGGGTAACTCAGGACCAGGACATCGCTCAAGATATTGCCTAAATCTTCTTCCTGCAAGTCTCACAATCTCTTGCGGGGTCTGCTTGAAGTTGTATATCAATGAGGAAGTATTATGCCTTATTCCACTTTTAGAGAATTCGATAATGAATGCCTCTAAAAGTTGATCTATGCTTCTAAACTGCCTCTCGTTTAGTGGCTGAAACCATGTCAGGGCGGTGTTCCTAAGGGTTAAACCAAAGGCATTGTACTGCGTGAACAAGTCTTCAACTTGTTCAGCTCTCAAGACTTGCTTAAACTCGGCTACATGATCGTAGGGGTCTCCAGTGCCATCGAAGTAGTTTTTCATGGACTTAACTAGCTAGGTCGGTCTCAAGGTTCTCGTGTGCTCTCTTGGTCTTGGCAAAGGGAAATCATCGGCATTTCTTCGGTTCCCTGGGGCTCTATGTCCCTCAGGTTCCCCTCTATTCGTGTCCATTCTCGTTCTTTCTCTTCCCCAAGAGTTGGCAAAGCTTACCTCAGGTCTCTCTCGACTCCTTTCTCTTTGAGTCCCCTGAGCTTGAGATGTTCCAGCTCCTTGGCGACCAAAGGACACATTCGATCTTGGTTGGGGGAAGATAAATTCTCCTTTCCAAGTGTAAGCATGCCTATCATTTTCTGTAACCCCAAAGATCCTCTCTGAAGAGTGATCTAAGTAGGTCACTCTTCCTGGAATATCAGGATCTTTGAACTCATATATCATGATTGTTCCTACCTCACTCGGTTGACTAGGTCTATATCTCCAAAAGGCTTCATCCGTCTCTCGGTTCAAGAGGAGATCTATGCTCTTATTATCTTGGGGAATCCACTCTGGTGTGATAATCCTCGTGAGAACAGATTTGCCTCAGGGGGTTCTAGGTTCTTCGCCCATGTTTCCTTGCTCTAGGTCACCTAAGTCCGTTTCCGGGACCACATTCCCAAATTCATCTATCCTATCGGGATGATTGGTGACTACATATATTGTCCCTTCCTTGTCCAAGTATGCTCCATTTTCAAACTTGACAGCTGGGTGCTCTAGTCCAATGGATTGGTCAGGGTTTTTAATCTGGACCACCGCTCTTCCTAGGCCGTCCTCATAGATGCTAGCACCTAATCGGTTGGTCCTAAGGTACTCGAGTTGCATCTTGTAAGGGCCTTCCACCCTATGTAAATATGGCACCCCAGAACTTCCTGTAGGTCTCTCCATACCGTGGGACATCTCAGACTCGCTAGTCTCAGAACTAGGGTAATACGAATGATGGCTCAACTGCTGGGCCCAAGACCTCGCAGTATGATTGACACTAGCCTCTGAAGATCTAAGACTTTGTCTGTCTCTCCCTAGGTGTCTACCTAACCTAAGGTTCATATGCCCTTTGTACGTTGCTGATTCTTTGGTACCAGTCACTTGTTCCTTTTAAGTTCCTTTGGATGTGTTTTCTTGTTTTTAGTTAAGCGTCATCAGGAGCACTTTCGTGGGTCGTACTTGATGTTTTGCGTCCGCTTAGTTTAAGTTCTTTTCCTTTAAGTTATCCCTTGACTACAATTTTGCCTACCCTTGCACTTGAGAAATTAAGGGCTCTTCAAACTTGAGTGTTCCTATCGTACCCCTAGTCAATCAGAACAACTACTCGCACTTAGCCTATGCTAAGAATAGAATGAGGGGGTTAAGTGATGTTCCAACCTCAAGTCGCTCCTCCTGGCGATGCTGGTCTACCCAGGAAGCACGTTCCCGAGCTTGTTCTCCTTGGCACTTACTTGCTTTCTCCAAGAGCTCTCGATGATCCTGTAAGAATCCCAAGTT
This sequence comes from Ceratopteris richardii, assembly GCA_020310875.1. NCBI lineage: Eukaryota > Viridiplantae > Streptophyta > Polypodiopsida > Polypodiales > Pteridaceae > Ceratopteris > Ceratopteris richardii. The sequence continues at coordinate 206,606,960 of CM035407.1, read as the reverse complement.
TAGCTTCAAGTTGATCCTTCAATTGACAGACAATTTATTTCAGACACTTTTTTAATGATCCTTGTTCCCCCTTTTGTATTGCTAAAAATTTCCTCTAGAGCTCCCTTGGTGTTCCTACCCCTCAGTGTGTCAACTTCCAAATATCCTATCTAAAAATCAACGCATTATTCTTATAAAAAACAGTTGAGGGCGTGTAGTATATGCCACGAGCTTTTCGACAAGCGCTAGAGCTCAAAAAATGGATTTCGTATGAAAAAGTTATAACCGTTCAAGGTTTAGGGGGTTAAACAGACAAACAGAACCTTTCAGGAGTTTTAATGCATTTTTCTAAGGCCTTTGCAAGTGTGTGAGTATTTGAGAGTGCAAATATGCCCAAAATTTAGCCTAAATTTCCAAAAAATTTACCCCTTAATTTTTGCCAAAAATGTCTGTCTATCGCGATAGACGGTGTCTGTCGCGATAGACACAAACTATCGTGGGGGGCTGTCTGTCGCGATAGACACAAACTATCATGGGGGGCTGTTTGTCGCGATAGACGGTGTCTGTCGCGATAGACACAAACTATCGTGGGGGGCTGTCTCTCGCGATAGACGGTGTCTGTCGCGATAGAGTGGTCTGTCGCGATAGACGGTGTCTGTCGTGATAGAGTGGTCTGTCGCGATAGACGGTGTCTGTCGCGATAGACGGTATCTGTCGCGATAGACGGTGTCTGTCACGATAGAGTGGTCTGTCGCGATAGACGGTGTCTGTCGCGATAGATGGTGTCTGTCGCGATAGACGCTGTCTGTCGTCTGTCGTGATTTGGTCTGTCGCGATAGACGGTGTCTGTCGCGATAGACTGGATCTGTCGTGGAATTTTGGTCTGTCGCGATAGACAGGTGTCTGTCGCGATAGACGGGGTCTATCGTGGGTCTCTGTCTGTCGCGATAGACGGTGTCTGTCGTCTGTCGTGATTTGGTCTGTCGTGATTTGGTCTGTCGCGATAGACGGTGTCTATCGCGATAGACGGTGTCTGTCGTGATAGACTGAAAAAACGCAAATTTTTGAGAAACTTCTAGTGATTTGGAGTGCTCTAATGGTGTAGGTTACTGTGCCAAACACGCATTCACAAAATATTAAGTTTTTCTGTCTGTCGCGACAGACAGAGGTCGTCGTCCCGGGACCTGTGCAGAGTCTGTCGTACCTGCGCACACTACTGGAGAAGGTGGTACAGCTAGTTCCTGCAACAAAAGCTCAAAAACACACCAAAAACAAATAGCATGCAAGCTCTCTCTCGCTCTCTCTCACAATGAAATGAGGGAAATGAGGTGGGGAGTGTAATATGACCAAAAAACTGAAATATTTTTTTTGTGGAGATGGAGATGGAGGTGGGAGATGGTGGGGATGATGATGGTGATGATGGTGATGCGGAAGTAGGGAAAAAATGAAGAAAAATAAAGAGAAGGAAGGATATTACCTATAACTCCAATGTCTCAACTCGACGTCTTACCATCACACGCTCGTCCTCGAAGCTCTCTCCCCGGCAACGGTGCCAAAATTGGTGTCACTCTAGCACAATGGTGAGTACCAACGTGAGAAGATTCACCTCATAATTGTCAATCCGTGGAGACGTGAGGACTAGTATGAAGACTATGAGCAAGTGAAGGCACAAGTGTGTGAGTGAGAAGCACACAAGCATGCACACACATTCACACACACGCGCACACAAGGCAAGAACAAGGAGAGGAACAATGGAGTTCTTTGCATTAGTCAAAAAGTCTCTTACATAAGTTCAATTCACAAACAATCTAACCTCAAAAATGAGCTCTCTAGCTCTTTTTATAGTTTTCTAACTAGCTTTGGTCTTGTCCAGACCTAGTGTCCGGCCTAGTTAAAAATTAGGTTCTAGAGCCTATTTGAGGGCTCAAACAGAGTCTAAAAATTATGAAAATTGATATGTAGCTAGTTCTAATACTCCTCAAGCTTGAGGACTCCTCGGCTTGCACAAAATGGAGTCTATTCTACCAAATACGGAATTTACAATGTTTGTGTAGTGATTAAAATCACTTGAGTTGTAAATGGTCCATGGAAAAAATGATTGGGCCTTGTTGCCGTATTATGCATGACTCCTCCGTTGCGCTTGTATGCTCTTCATCTGACTTGTATGCCAACAGTTAGGATGGACCGAAATCGAACTAGTTCAATTTTTTATCAGAATGGCAGATCAATCAAGAGTCCATCCCGTAGGACTTGTGCAGAATGTACCCATCACTTTACAAGGTACGACCTTTAAAATGACCTTTGTTATACTAGATCTACCGGAATCCACTTTGGATTACAACCTTCTTTTCGGCCGACCTTGGCTGAAGCATGCGAAGGTAATACAGGACTGGTCTGCACAAGAGCTTACGTTTAAAGATGCCAATCGTAGATATGTGGTAAAATTAGATGCTATACAACCCTGTGAGCTACACGCTAGACCGTATTTTGCTGAACCAGTCCATATGCTAGATGGATTGTCAGATGATGAAGAAGAAGAGTTTCTGAAGAGTAACGCTGACTTAATTTCCTTAGGGACTGTTGATCTACAGTCCGTTGTAGATAATTGGAACGCTTCAGTCTGTACAATAATACCCATCACAGAAGAGGCTAAGAAGGAAGACACTATTTCGACACATGACGATGAACTGCAGCAACTTCTTAAACCAACAGACGACACAGAGAAACATCAACAGTTCTATGTCCCTGAAGATCAGCTGATCACTTACAATTTAGGAGATGAAGATCATCCGCGTTCTGTGAAGATAAAGCAAAACTTACCAGAAACATTTCAAGCAGGCTTAATCCAGCTACTCCGAGAATTCACCGACGTCTTTGCATGGGACTACAAAGACATGAAAGGATTGGACCCCCGCATCTACCAGCACAGGGTCATGCTGAAGCCAGAAGCAAGACCGATAAAGCAAACCAGCTACCGGATGAATCCCCATTATGCATCTCAGGTAAAGGCAGAACTTGATAGGTTATTAAAAGTCGGATTCATTGTGCCAGTAGAGAATGCGGAATGGATCCCTCCGATTGTGATTGTGCCAAAGAAAAACAAGCAATTGCGAATCTGTGTAGATTACCGGAAATTAAACACAGCAACCGTACCGGATCCCTTTCCAATCCCCTTTTTGGATACCATGCTTGATAGAGTAGCAGGCCACGAGATGTATTCGTTCCTAGATGGATACAGTGGCTACAACCAAGTGAGAATGGCCGAAGAAGATATACCAAAAACTGCATTTATTACCAATTGGGGTATCTTTGCTTGTACGGTAATGTGGTTTGGATTGAGAAACGCACCAAGCACATTTCAAAGATGTATGCAGGAGATATTTTCTCTTTACCTCACTTCCTTTATGCAAGTATATCTCGACGATTTTTCAATTTTCGGTAAGATGATAGCACACATGTTCCATTTACGGTGCTGCTTTCAGAAATGCAGAGTATAGACTCTGCTTGAACCCAAACAAATCTGTGTTTGTGGTTTCATGTGGCAAGCTACTTGGTCACATTGTATCTGCACAAGGTATACAGGTGGATCTAGATAAAATTTTGGCAGTATTAGAAGCTCCAGTGCCCACTACACCGAAGGAAGTTATGCGTTTTATGGGCCAAGTAAGATGGCATGGACGACACTTATGGTGGCTTGCTCATCTGGCTATACCACTAAACAAGCTAATCACCAAGACTCCTCGACAATTTGAATGAACCCAGGAATGCCAGATAGCATTTGATCGTTTAAAGCATTTATTAACACAAGTTCCTATCTTACAGCCGCGGGACTGGGATCACCCATTTCATGTATTTGTTGATGCTTCAGATATAGCAATAGGAAGCGTGTTGATGCAACAAATTGATAAGTGGTTCAGACCAGTGTATTATGCAAGTCGAAGATTAGCCCCTGTTGAGAAGAATTACTCTATAACAGAAAGGGAATGTCTAGGGCTAGTATATTCCGTCAAGAAATTCAGACATTACTTGCTGGGCCGTAAATTCACATTTCATGTAGATCATGCTGCACTGGTCTATCTAGTTCGGCAACAACATCTAGGTGGTCGATTAGCACGATGGGTGCTACTCTTGCAGGAATTCGACTACGAAGTCATTCACCGGTCAGGCAGTTCACATGCCTTAGCAAATTTCTTATCCCGCTTAGATTTCGGTGAAGCTCCGATAGGTATAGATGACAAAACTCCAGCGATCTATAGCTCTGAACTAATGAATGATGAGATTACAGACCCACATACACCATCTACATATTATGATCAGATCCTGACTTTTCTCACCGAAGGCTGTCTTCCATCTCAGACTTCTACGGCAGTACGCAGGAGAATTGCAGTCTTTAGCCATCGATTTCGGTTAATTGCTGGAGAATTATACTATGTGGATCATACTGAAATCCTACTTCGATGTATTCCACCGCATGAAGTTAACTCAGTTATTACTTTGGCTCACTCGATTCCTTCCGATGGCCACTTTGCTGCAGATCTAACTCACCAGAAAATTCTGTAGAGTGGTCTCTGGTGGCCAACGATGTACAGAGATATATCACAGTTTGTCAAACAATGTGATACTTGTCAAAGATCTCGACAGCCTTTGCAACGTCATCTTTTTCCTCTGCAACCCATCTTACCATTGGAACCTTTCCAGAAGTGGGGTCTAGATTTTATCAGTCCGATTACATCTCCAGCAGTCTTCAGTAACAACCGTTACATACTGACCTGTACAGACTATGCAACCAGATGGGTAGAAGCCTGGGCTTTACGGTCTGCTACAGCAGTTGTGGTAGCCAAATGTCTGCTAACCGATGTCTTTCCACGTTTTGGTTTACCACTGGAACTTGTCTCAGATCAAGGCACTCATTTTGTAAACAATTTAATGAAAGTACTGACACAGTCGTTCCAGGTCACGCATAAGTTTAGTTCTCCTTATTATCCTCGTGCTAATGGTTTGGCCGAAAGTACAAACAAATCTCTGCTGAATATCCTTCGAAAATTGATCATGGAAGCACCGGAAAGATGGGATCAACTGCTACCTGCAGTATTATGGGCATACCGGACTACATACAAGGTAACAATAGGATTGACACCTTTCAAACTAGCTTATGGATTAGAAGCAATAGCACCAATGGAAATACTTATACCAAGTTTACGAGTAGCAATCGCTCAGAAATTGCTACCGAAAGACTCACTGTCATTTCAGTTGGACACACTCAGAGAATTAGCCGTCACCGATGGCTCAGTTTTTTAACCATGCACGAAGTCCAACTAAGACAGTCTAGGACGCACGATCGACACTTGAAGACTCCAGTTTTCTTGGTGGGACAGCTTGTACTTTTCTATAATGCAAAGTCAAATAGATCCGCAGGCAAATTCAAATTACGGTGGTTCGGCCCTTACAAGATCTCAAAGCAAATCGGTCCAGCAACTTTTCGGTTGACCACGTTGACCGGAAACCCACTTCCAAAAGCAATCAATGGTTCGAAGCTGCGGCCGTATCAACACACTACTAGCCCACATTAAAACATTCGACGGTGAACCGCGTTTTTTGGCTTTTACTTTACTTTTCCTTCTGTGCTTTCTTTTCTTTTTAAATAGCCGCGTTTTTGTCATAAGTCGCCCTCCTTACTAGTTACTCGAGCATGCACGCCAAATTGAAAGCAGTATCATTCCAACACCGCACAATGATAACCATCACTCCCTCCCCCCCCACCGTAATGTCTCTACTTAATCTCTTCTGTTGCGCCAAAAATCGCTATTGTGTTTTTGTGTTTGTAATCTGTGCGCCCACTGTGTTTTGTGTATCCGTGTTCTGTGCTCTGTTTTTGTGTGCGCCATGGAAGCATTGGCGAATTACGCAGCCTTCTGTGATGGTATCCCTACCGAGGTAGGAGAATACCTGCGCACCCGAGGGTTGGCCAACTTTGCTGAGCTGCCTTGGCACTCAGTGGAAGCCCATCCCTTTTTCGCGCAGATCATACCTGCCATCGCCCAATCCCCCATCACTGAGCGAAAATGGATCTTCCCCTCCCTGCCATCTCGAACCGTAGTAACCTTACAAGCCTTTGCCGAATCCTTCCACCTCACTCCACAAGGCCGCAAGAATGGCCCAAGCATCCCCGTAGCCCGCATGATAGAACTCTTTCCCCGCTATTCATCAAACGAGTACGCCATCCTCTGTCGCCCTGAACCCGAAAGAACTCACTCCAGTTCTTAGTCGCCATCCTAAACCTCCAGAAACGCACCTACGGCATATCCCGCCCTTTCTACTCCGCCATCGACCTAGCTACACGAGAACCCGTTAACTTCGCCTCCTACTTCTTTCACCGAATCCATAAAGAATGTGTAGCCATAGTGAAACAAGTTAATAAAGGAACTACCCCTCGATCTCGATTACCCCACATCCTTTCCTTTCTCTTTCCGACCATTCTAGCAGCTCAACCACCATCCAGAGGCCCCGTCCTACGACACGAAGAATCTGTCCAACCATTAGCAGACGACGAAGAAGAAGTTGAAGAGGAGATCCAACAACTTTTCCGACGAAAACGCATTAGAATCAGCTCCTCTGAAAGTGAAGCACAGAATTCCACCGGACAAGACAAGGAAGCCGACGAGGAAACTTTCCATGACACTACCACGTCCATACAACACGACTCGACAGCACAATCCACACCATCTGAGCACCAGGAACAAGAACGACAAACAGAAACAGAACCCATCTTGACCGAAGAAGTCTCTCAGCAGCATACCGAACAAGAACAGCAAACTGAGGAACATCAAGCTTTCGACAGGCTGCTCAAAGCCGTAGAATCGATCGTAGACAACGCCGAAACAACGCATCAAAAGGTAATACAATCTGTCGCTACAACTATCACTCCACCGCCGGAACCTCCCATAGCACCTGTTGAACCCACCGCATCTTCCACCTCATCACCTAATTATTCTCCACCGACCTCCCAACAGATTAACACCACATCCTCTTCACAACCACAACACCCTCTTCTCCTCCCATCAATATCGGTATTCTCTGAGCTTGCGTCAATGGGGCAACTTCTCATTAACCTTTCCCAGTAGCTCCCTGTCCAGATTCGCGAAGTCATAGACACTATTCGACATGACCTGTAGCATAAAGTAGATTTGCTGGAAGCAGATATCACACCACTCCAGGAGGAGGTTGACGCCGTCAGGGCCGAAAACCACCAGCTTCAAGCACAGGTCTCCCAGCTCCAGGCTCAGTTGGCAGAACAGCAACTCTTAATCCAACAGAAAGACATAGCGCTGGAACAACTAGCTGCAAAGGACAAATTGCTAACCGAAGCACAGACCGCAATCCATCAATTGAAGACAGAAATGCAAGACAAGGAGGATGCAAGGATTGCACTCGGCAACCTGTTAGAAGAGACAAGACAGCAGCTAGATGAAGTGGTCAAACAAGGACAGGAGCAACACGACTTAGCAATGAAGAGCATTGAAGAATTACAAAGATTCAAGATAGATTTTGATCAAGTCAATGATATATTACGAAGAAAGCTAGCAAATGAGGCTCAAACACAGAAATTAATCAAAGATATCAAAAGAGAACGCGATGCCTACTCAAGGACAATCCAGTATCAGAATCAGGAAATTGAACGAAGAGAGAACCAGTGCGCAAATCAAAAAGACCGATTACTCAACATGCAGAAACAGTTAGAAGATCTAAAAATTTCACGGGATGCTGCCCTGTCCAACGATTTTTATTTACAGGAGGCCTTTCTGCAAACACAGGCCGAGATTTTATTAACCGAAGCAATAGCGCTAAGCTCGGTTAGAACCGATGCCCAATTAGTAGAGCCTAATATCTTAGTACAGATGTTAGAAACACTTAAAAAGAAAATTACCCGAACTTTTAGGCTAGCCCGTAATATGTACTTAGAAGGATTAGTAGCCGAACAGTAGAAAACTTGCGGGTTCGAGTCCACCGTGCGTGCCAGTGTTAGTCGGCCGCCGGAGTAGGGCAGATGTAACGAATGCCAGATGTAACGGAGTTTTTTGAAACGTGCGCGAAAAGTTGGTACGCGCATCTTGTAAAATCTATATAAAGCAATGTAAAGAGAATGGTCGAGAGAGACGTTTTTTGGAAATTGCCAGACTGATCGTCTGAATGTTTGTGAAAGTATTGTTTAGCACTGTTGTGGAACCTTGAGTACTGTTGGTGTTGAGTACATTCCGTATCGTTTGCTCATACTGTAGTTCACCGTAACGAGTGTTGAAGTAACGGATTGTGTGACTGATTACTGTTGTTATGTTACGTTGTTGTGTGTTCTTAAATTGTTATACCTGAGTCATGGCATTCGGTGTTATTATCTGTTGACCCGAATACGAGGAAGGACTAGTACCTTCGGTAAAACGTGAACCTTTTATTTGAGATCACTGGAAACTGTTGTAACGAATGAATCTGTCGGCTAAAGTGTTGTCTCGGGTTGATTTACTACATATTGTTGAGTATGTGTGAGTATGATAGTCTGTACCTAAGAACGTCGTGTAGAAGTTGTGCTAGTATTGACTTGCACTAGTACAGTATTCTCTATAAATTCTATTATTTGTGAGTATGGTTGTGGTAGGGATCGGACTACCGCTCTGTTCCAATGGCAGAGTAGTCTGGAGAAGTTCGGCACCCAGGACATAGAAATCGAGTATTGGCTAGTTGATGCTAGTAACTGAGCTAAGACGCATATTAGTACTTTTGGCATTGTGACGAAGATTTGGGAAATAAGTACAGGGCCTCTGTCTAACAGACCCCTACCACTCCCAAGGACCCACGTTAGTTTGGTAACGATTTTCGGATAGTCAGAGATGCTACAATCTAAGCGATGCGGTTAACACCCGTGATGCTTAACGTTTAACATTTAGCACATTTAACGGTTAAACACTTTTTACATTTAACACGTCCTTCCAATCCATGCGTCACATCTTCACCAAACTAACCATGAATTCCTTATCTTAAATGGAACTCCTGTAGAATCCAATAGATTCTTATAAGTATGGACCCATATGAATAAAATGTGGATTCTCATGAATCACTTTACTCTTTAAACCAACTACTTGGTTCACATGATCACTTGATCATTGGATATCCTTATGTTGAATGACTTAGTCTTAATTACCCATATAGTATCTAGGTACTTCCCATGATCATTTCCTACATTCTTACATCATCATTCTTTTTCACATTTTTTTGCTTTCTTTATACATTTTAATACTTCATTAGATCCCTACGTATATGTTTAAATTGATAATTCTATTGATCCTCTTACATCTTTGAGTACTCTAATTTTTTGTGGGATCATTACTTTAGGCCATAAAGCAAATGCTTATGTCCAGATAATCACTTGATAGTTATAAGCACATGTCAATGCTTCCTTGTGAAACCTATCTCATGGATTCCTTCTACTTGTTTTCCTAAATGATTAAGCAATGCATGCTTTATCATTCTTAGTCAAGTGATAACTTGGACTAAGCTTTATTAATACTTCTGATATCCCATAGTTGTTTGTATAGCTCTTTTGAGCTTCTCATGAAGGCTACGAGCCTTCACGAGAATGGTCTCCTCTTAGACTCATGCTAAAGTTGCAAATTGTTAATATATTGGAGATTAATGTATATAGTCTTTTTGAGGAATATTAACATCCTTGTCTTTATTAATCCTTAAATTCTTAAATTATGACTCTACCTTAACACGTGTATAATTTACTATAAAATTTTCAAATGCTCAAGTTTCATGAAACTTGTGAATTCTTATACCTGATTCATTCCTTAGTCTTATCACTATCTATCTTGTCATTCATAAGTAGCTTATAAAAAGTTTGATATGCTGAGATTCTACTCAATCTAATAAATCAGACGAATGAATGTTGCAATTCCTATGCATATGTGCATAGAACACTTTTCCATAATGGTTGATACATATATAAGTGTCCACATGCCATCATGGTGCATCTATGTGAATGGAGTCAACTATATCAATAGTGAAAGTGGTGCATGTGCATGTGTAGTCACGCATGTCCATCCCCTCTTGACACACTCATCCCTTTGTCCAATAATTACATCCGGTCAAAGTTCTAGGTAGGCATCACTTTGCCTCCTCATTTAAATACAAGCAATGGATATGGTTTCCTTACGGGAAAACCCCTATATAAGAATGCATGTGTGCTTACAAATTATGTAATTACAAAATTTTAGGCAAATAAAACTAATACAAAGTATGAATCAAGGATTTCTCTAGTCCTCTCTAGTAAATTATAGAGTTTTATGGAAGCTAAAAAGTAGAAACACACTTCCATGTTGCATTTGGAAGTATTCTTGTCAAACCATTGTCAATGAAGTTGCCAAGTGCCACTTAAAAGAGACTTGAGAATTGTTCTTTGATACAAACCAATAAAAAATCCTTTAATTCTAGTGATCTTTATGTCATCAAAAAGCTTGTAGGATAAGCTCTCAAAAATAAAAAATCTATTAAATCTGACACCCGAGGAGAGAGCAACATCCATTCAAATTTGATCGGCTAATAGGCAATGACCGATTTGAAGCTATGTTTGTAGGAGCCACTTTACACGCCCATAAAATGTTTTTTTGAAGATCATTTCTCAAAGTTTCAAAACTATAAATCTGTACTCAAATGTCTAGAGGACATATGAGAACAAAAAGCAAAGAATTTGGACAAGCATTGGTACCTTAAATGAGGGGATGAAAATGGGCTCTTGCGTGATGTGCACTTTCTCATATAAACACTTTTCTTCCTCTCTTCTTCCATGCTTCTTCATCTTCCTTGCTTCTTGAGTTCTATATTTACTCTTATTTCTCCTTCTTTTCCTCTTCTTGGTCCTTTCTTACTCGTCCTTTCTCTTCCTCATTTATTCTCTCATGGAACTCTACACGATGAGAATGTGGGAGACATGAAAAGAACATGTGTGAAGAGAAAGAGTTGAGCATGTATGGATGCAAGAAAAATGAATGTGCCTCTTCATATTCTTTATATTCTTAGCTACCCCCTTTTCTCTTGTTCCACTTTCTATCTCTCTTCTCTCTTCTCACCATCTCCTCATGTAAGCATGAATTCATGAGGTCATAGATCTAGCATGTGAGACGACAATTGGACTTGCAAATCAAGAGGTTATAGAGAGACCATGTGAGCCACGATTGGGAAATTCCATGGACTAATGAGAGAACACTCCACAAATCCTGACGTGTGTTGTCTAGGTGTAGTGATATTCCTTTATATAGTGCTCATCAACATATTATTTCCCATAAAAGAATTAGTGGAGATAGGAAGGAGACCTCTCTCTCTTGTACACATGCACATGCGGGAGGAGACAGAGTCAATCCATCTCTCTCTCTCTCTCTCTCTCTCTCTCTCTCTCTCTCTCTCTCTCTCTCTCTCTCTCTCTCTCTCTCTCTCTCTCTCTCTCTCTCTCTCTCTCTCTCTCTCTCTCGCTCCCTCCCTCTCTCTCTCTCTCTCTCTCTCTCTCTCTCTCTCTCTCTCTCTCTCTCTCTCTCTCTCTCTCTCTCTCTCTCTCTCTCTCTCTCTCTCTCTCTCTCTCTCTCTCTCTCTCTCTCTCTCTCTCTCTCTCTCTCTCTCTCTCTCTCTCTATATATATATATATATATATATATATATATATATATATATATATATATATATATATATATATATATATATATATATATATATATATATATATCTATCTATCTATCTATCTATCTATCTATCTATCTATCTATCTCTCTCTCTCTCTCTCTCTCTCTCTATATATATATATATATATATATATATATAGAGAGAGAGAGAGAGAGTGTGTGTTAGGATGAGGATCTTATAGAACGTCTTGTCTTGATTTAATATTGTATCTATGACCATCAAGTCAACTTGAACCTAAGAAGGCCACTTCTTTAGGTCTCCGTAAATCACACGGCATCACAATTGGACTAGAAAATCAAGCACTCAAGGAACTAGGAAAGGCACCCACACGTGGTCCTTCCAGGAGCACACATGAAGATGACGATGCTATTTTTTTGCAAAGTTCTATGGTATATAAAAAGGCCACTCATGAAGAAATCGTAGAAGAAAATATGGATCTCCTTTCTTTTTCAAAGAGGATCCAAAGAAAACAAGCAAGCAACCCAAGAAGTAGATAAAGCAGAAAACCAAGTCGCATGCTCAGCAATCGGTGCAAAATAGAGTACCTCATGGAGTGAAGCAGATTTGGAGGTGCAAGAGTGAACAACCACCTATTCTCCTATCAGAACCATGAATATGTACAATGCCAATGAAGCACTCCAAGGAGACAATAGCTCCATATTCTAGGAGTCAACCATGGATATTCATGTCCATGTGGTTACTAAAGCAATCAACGAAGGTATACCCCAATGCTAGACAAATCTAGGTGCCTAAGACCTGCTTACACGCTTAGCTTGCCACAAGACATCCTTCAGAGTTGAGGTAGTGCTCACATGCACTCACTCAATAGGCTTATGATTTGGATGGAAGCCTATTGACTAAGTAGGTGGATGTGGAAACAACCTCTACCCATAAATAATTAGGTAATTTTTTTTCTCATTTAACATAGACCTAGTTGCCCCAACAATCAACATGTTCCTTCTCTCTGCCACTCCATTCAATTTAGGAGTATACTTGTTTGTTACTTCTCTCTTTATGCCTTTGTCCTACAGAAATAGATCAAGCTCATGTGAAAAGTACTCACCACCTCCATCAGACCTGATTCTCTTCAAGATCTTTCCTGATTGATTTTCAACTAGTGCCAAATACTTCTTAAAACATGTAAATACCTCATCCTTATGCTTCATGAAATAGAGGATTGTCCACCCACTGTAATCATCAATAAATGACATGTAGTACCTTGAGCCTGAGATGGATGGATCTTTGCTAGGACCCCACACATTAGTACCTTGAGCTTGAGATGGATGGATCTTTGCTAGGACCCCACACATCAGTGTGTGCAAGCTCCAAATAGTCTTCATGGATGTATCCTTTCCTATTGAATGGTTGCCTGTGAGCTTTGCCAGATTTCCAAGCTCCACATTTGTATATCATGTGTTGCTTGGTCACATTGGGTATGCCAAGCACACTTTGATCCCTACAAATTTGCTTCAGAGTTCTCTCTCCTATGTGCCCTAGCCTTTTGTGCCATATTTCCAATTCAGATAAGGTTTGATCTCTATAACTGAAGATGCTATATTCCTTGTGTCTTCAATCTCAAAAGTAAACAATCTACATGGCTTTTCACCTTTGGTAGTCCTTTTGAAGCCTTGTTGGGGGTCTTCCGCATATGCTCCATGCTTAGTGAATCTGACTTGTAGACCTTTCTGTATAATCTGTCGAACACTAATTACGTTTTTTATTATAGTAGGCACATACAGAACTTTGCTCAAAAGGTTCATACTACCATCAGATGTTTTGACATTTCCAACTTGCTTGATTGAGTGTTTAGTGTCATCACATGTTTGTACTTCATGCTTCCCCTTGGGTTCTTCAAGATCAGATAATAGAGGTATATTTCTTGCCACATGATTGGAACAACCTGATTCATTGTAGAAAAGATGCTCATCATCTTTACCTTGCTTGGATGTCATGTTCATGATAGTAGAGAGTCTTCTTGATCTTCAGTATAGTTGTTGAAGTCCCTTCTTCCTCTAAAGCCTCCTTGATAAAAAAAATTGTTATTGTTGTAGCCTTGATTGTAGTTATGGTTGTACTTGCCTCCACCATTGTTGTACTTGCCTCTAGTTTGTCCATAGCTTCCTCTATGGAAGTCTCTTCCCCTTTGGTTCCTTGTATTTTTGAAGCATTCTTATGTAGTGTGGTTGTTCAGACCACATATGTTGCTTGGTGAATTGTTGTAGGGTCTCCCCCTACCTTGGTTTCCTCCTCTAGCCCTTCCTCTAGCACCTCTTCCTTTTCCTGCATAATTAGCTTGAGAGGTACTAGCCTCTTCATCCTATTTCTTAGTTTCACCTTTATCCTTAGCTTTATTCTTATCTGTATAAAGGGAAGAAGATTGGCTACCTCTTGAGTTGTCACCATTTTTGTTGAGCTTTGTCTCATGGGTGAAGAGTTGTCCCATCAAGGTGTTGAGATCAGGTATTTGCATATCCATGTAGAGATCCATTTGTTGTGGTGAAGGACTCCCACTTTGATGGAGAGTGTTAATCTCCAAAAGAACAACCTACTCTTGAGTTTAGAACACCTCTATGTCAAGAGTAAGTCAAAACCTTCACTAAATTATAGGTCCAATCTCCAAATTATCAAAATTAAGAAAATCTGTGAAGAAAGTAAAACACAGAAAAAGTCTGCTGCAGAATTTCTTTTCATTGACTTATCAAACGTGTAAAGTTTTTGATGAAACTTTGTATGAATTATCTCCTAGAGATTGCGCATCACCTCCAAGTTGAATCACTTGAAAAGCTTTAGTATAACTTGAGAAATTGTCTTCACAAGTTACCTATGTCTGAATCTGCACTTCTGAGAAGTCGATTTAGACACCCCTAATTTCTTAACTTTGGTTCTCACAATATCTAACCCGTTTTGCTAAATGCTTTTAGCCACGAGTAGATCACCTTCCAACTTAAAGATTAAGTGCTTACTTGCACAAAACTTTAAACTATGGAGTGAGCACTAACCAAAAGATTAAACTCGAAATTTGCGCCTGTTTCAGAGAACTGTAGACACTCAACACATATGAATGTTCCTACTAACAATTCTCCTAGCCTGATTACAATTAGACTCTGAAATTCAGGTCACAGGCTCATTAACTAACAACTTAGATATCCTCAAAAGGATTTCACAAATGATCAAACACAGAAGGAGCATACACGAAAAGATCGGGCGCAAACTTTCTTCATTAACTCAGAAATTTACAACTGAGTGATGAGAGCTAACTCAAACTAACTTTTCTCTATCTCTTAACTCCTAACTTACTCAATCTTGGCTTCTACAAATGCTCTCATACATGCCCCGACTTTTCTCAAAGTATTTATAGATAATTTGTACAAGTTTATTACTCAAACAAAGATCTGAGTCACCTATGACTATACTAATGTACATATGTGTACACTTCTCTTATCCTCTGAATATGTCTTTCTTCCAAGCTTCAATGATTGATCCTTCCTTCACTCTTTAACCTTCCAAGTCTTCAATTGGTGATTGGTCTGCACCAACAGCTCCCCCTCAATCATCAATTGAGGTCTTCACTATCTTCTTTATACCTGCCATGTCTTTGAACCTTTGTAACTTTGGTCCATCCAAGCTCTTTGTAAGCATATCAGCTATCTGATCCTTTGTTGAAGTATGTATGACTTCAATCTCCTTATCCATCACTTTCTCTCTTAGAAAGTGATACTGAATCTCAATGTGTTTGGTCCTGGCATGAAAAACAGGATTAGCAGCTAAATACAATGAACTCATGTTATCTCCATGTATGATTGGTACCCCATGCATAATATCAAGACTCTTCATCAATGTCTTGACCCAAATTACTTCTTTTGCAGCTTCAACCATGCCTTTATACTCTGCTTCTGTAGAAGATAAAGCAACTGTATGTTGCTTCTTGGAACACCATGAGATAAGTTTATCTCCCACATAACACATGTACCCAAATGTAGATCTTCTATCATCTGGATTACCTGCCCAATCTGCATCACTATAAATTTTGATATTTGTATCTGAGGTAAACCCATAATACAAACCTTCATTGAGTGTACCCTTAATGTACCTCAACACCCTTTGTCCTGCAATCCAATGTTCTTTCCTTGGGCAATGCATAAATTGAGACAAAACCCCTACTGCATATGATAAATCAGGTCTAGTTAGAGTAGCATAGATAAGGCTACCAACCAAACTCTGATATTGTCTCATGTCTTTGAATTCTTCACCTCCATACTTACTCAATTTGTGATTCACCTCCATTGGTGTAGGTGCTACCCTGCAATCATCCATTTTAAACTTGATTAACAAGTTCTTCAAATACCTTTCTTGGGTCACAAATACTCCATGTTGAGTATATGTAATCTCCATGCCCAAGAAGTATGACAAGTCTCCCAAGTCACTTATCTTGAACTCCTTTTCCATTTGCCTCTTGAGCCTTTGTATTCCTTCTTCATCTGTACCTGTAAGAATTATATCATCAACATATATGCACATGTATATGAAACCATTTTCACTTGCCTTGACAAGCAAGCTACTATCTGCTTTAGACACCTGAAAACCAAGTTCTTTAAGGAACTTCACAAGTCTATAGTTCCATGCCCTTGGGGCCTGCTTCAAGCCATACAAAGCTCTCTTAAGCTTGCACACATGATCTGGATACCTTTTATCTTTGAACCCTTGAGGTTGCTCCATGAATACATCATCTGAAATGTAACCATTCAAAAAAGCATTCTTCACATCAAGTTGACATAGCTTCCAACCTTTACATGCAGCAATAGCAATAAGTGTCCTTATGGTTGTCATTTTTGCCACAGGACTATATGTCTCATCATAATCAATACCATATGTCTGAGCAAAGCCTTTGACAACAAGTCTAGCCTTATATCTAGACACACTTCCATCTGCAAACCTTTTTGTCTTGTAGACCCACTTGCATCCAATAATCTTCTGACTATTTGGTTTAGGAACCAAATCCCAAGTTTGATTCTCCAATAGTGCATCATATTCTTCCTGCATAGCACTTTCCCATTTTTCCTTACCTTTTGCCTCTTCATATGTAGAAGGGTCTTCATCTGTATTCACCATATAAGCATAATCTTTTGTGGCTAGAAATGAAGTATCATAACTATACCTTGTAGGTTGCCACCTATTTCTTGTTGACCTTCTGAGTTCTCCACTCCTTGAGGTTTCTGGCTCTTCACATTCAGGATCAAATCTTGGTGTCTCTTCCACCTCAACCTGCACTTCATTATTCTCTTGCTCATCAAATATTTGAACTTTTGATTTACCTTTTCTTTGACTCACCTCTTCTTCATCATCTGTATTGATTTTGATTGTACCTGCATACCAAGTGCTTTGTTCATCAAATGTAACATCTTTAGAAACCATAAATTGTTTTGTTGATGGACTCCACAACCTATAGCCCATCTGCTTGTCATCATAGCCAATGAAAACATACTTTTCAGCTTTGGGTTCCAATTTGTGTCTTAATTGTGATGGCACATATGCATATGCCACACACCCAAAAACTCTGCAATGATCCAAGGTAGGTCTCTTACCCCACCAAGCCTCATATGGTGTCATACCCTGCAAGGCTTTACATGGTAACCTATTGACCAAGTAAGTGGCTGTATTTACAGCCTCAGCCCACAAATAATTAGGGCAATTTTTCTCCTTCATCATGGACCTTGCAAACTCAACAAGAGTTCTATTTCTCCTTTCTGCAACACCATTTTGTTGAGGAGAGTACCTGCAAGTAATTTCCCTTTTTATACCTGCATTCCATAAGTAATCACTGAATTCATTTGAGAAATACTCTCCCCCTCCATCTGACCTTAGTCTCTTCAACTTATGTCCTGTAATTCTTTCTGCATATGCATGATAGTGTTTAAATGTATTAAACACTTCTGACTTATCTTTGATCACATAGATAGTGATCCACCTAGTAGCATCATCAACATAAATCACATAATACCTTGATCCATTTATACTGAAATCTTTTGATGGTCCCCACACATCTGTGTGTACCAACTCAAGCTTCTCTGAGTGCATAAAACCATGCTTGGAATAGGAATGTTTATGAGCCTTACCTAATTGACATGCCTCACATTTGTATGTCATATGTTGACCTGCAACATTAGGCAATCCAAGCACTGAACCATTGTTAACCATATCTTTAATACCTCTTTCATTGAAATGTCCAAGCCTCTTGTGCCAAAGATCTAACTCAGAGATCTTATGTCCTCCATATGTGAACATAGCATGACCAATGTTGCCTTGAATCTTCAATGTAAATAGTCTTCCTTCCTTTTTCCCTGAAACAATCTGTTTATACCCTTGGCTAGGGTCTTCCACATATACTCCATCATTAGTGAACCTTACTTCATATCCCTTTTCAACAATTTGACCTACACTTATCAAATTCTTAGGGATTGTAGGAACATACAAGACCTTACTCAATAAGGTGCTTCCATCCTTGGCCTTCACTGATCCTATTGATTTCACATTGTGCTTTGTGTTGTCACCTGTTTGAACAACATGATTAAAAATTTTACTTTCCAAATCAGTCATCAAAGATATGTTACCACTCAGGTGATTGCTACACCCTGAGTCAATGTAGAAGACTCTTTGATCTTCACTCTGTCTTTCACAAGTTGCATTCATTATCAATGTTGAATCTTCCTTTTGATCTGAAGCATAATTGTAGTAGGTGTTGTTGTATTGTTGACTTTGGAATCCTCTACCTGCATTTCTTCCAAAGTAATTCCTTCCACCTCTACCTCTGTAATTACCTCTTTGATTTCTGCCACCTCTTCCTCTTGCATTATAGTTTTGACTATATCCATTATTATTCTGATTATTGTGCCAACAATCATTAGCTAAGTGATTTGTCTTACCACAAATCCAGCAAGCTTTGCCTCCATCTTTGTTATTCCTGCCTCTTCCTCTACCTTTGCCACCTCCTCTTCCTCTTAGGAAGTTGGCTTGAGTAGTTGTTCCTTCATCTTCACCTGCTTGTTGTTTTCCTTTGCTATTCTTCTTCTTGTCCTTTGAGTACATTGCATGACCTGTACTCTTTTCACCATCTCCTTTAACATCCTGCTCAAATGTTAGCATATGACCTAACAATTGATTTAAATCAGGAGTGAAATGGTCAAGTGAAAGTTCTGTAGACAAAATAAATGGCTTCCATTTGTCATCACCTCTCAACCCTGTAAGTATTTGCCTTACCAATTTATCTTCCTCAATGTCTTCATCAACAGCTCCTAAAGCATCTGCAATATCTTTCATCCTTGTTACATAATCTGAGATGGACTGAGAGGCCTTCTTCTTGAAGGTAGTAAACTCTGCCCATAAGGATGCCTTCCTTGACTTTGTAGTGTTCTGAAAATGCTCCTCCAAAGCATTCCATATGTCAGTAGCACTTTCAAGACCTCTAATGTGAGGTAACAAGTAATCATTGACTCCCATATAGATAATGCTCCTAGCTTGAGCATCTTTCTTCATCCAATTTTTAAGATCTGCTAACTCTTCCCTAGTTGGAACACTAGGATCTCTAAATTCTGGCTTCTCTTCTTCTCCTGTGATATAACCAATCAAATCTTTGCTCATAAGATGAGCTTCCATTCTCATTGACCATGCAGGATAGTTTTCCCTATCCAATTTCTCTATCTGTAGAGCATCTCCCATCTTGTATCCACCTGTGTATTGAAAACTTCAAGCTTTACAAGCAATGTATGTACCTTTACTTCAAATTAGGCTCCTTTTGCCTTTCTTGATGTCGAGTAGTCTTCTTCTCAGGCTTTTGACTCCAAGCTTTCACTTCTTAGTTCTTCAAATGTTGAACTTCTTGAATCTGCAGCAGTCGGGACCTTCCTTTCCTTGATTTTGATGTCTCCTGCTCTGATACCACTGATGGAGAGTGTTAATCTCCAAAAGAACAACCTACTCTTGAGTTTAGAACACCTCTATGTCAAGAGTAAGTCAAAACCTTCACTAAATTATAGGTCCAATCTCCAAATTATCAAAATTAAGAAAATCTGTGAAGAAAGTAAAACACAGAAAAAGTCTGCTGCAGAATTTCTTTTCATTGACTTATCAAACGTGTAAAGTTTTTGATGAAACTTTGTATGAATTATCTCCTAGAGATTGCGCATCACCTCCAAGTTGAATCACTTGAAAAGCTTTAGTATAACTTGAGAAATTGTCTTCACAAGTTACCTATGTCTGAATCTGCACTTCTGAGAAGTCGATTTAGACACCCCTAATTTCTTAACTTTGGTTCTCACAATATCTAACCCGTTTTGCTAAATGCTTTTAGCCACGAGTAGATCACCTTCCAACTTAAAGATTAAGTGCTTACTTGCACAAAACTTTAAACTATGGAGTGAGCACTAACCAAAAGATTAAACTCGAAATTTGCGCCTGTTTCAGAGAACTGTAGACACTCAACACATATGAATGTTCCTACTAACAATTCTCCTAGCCTGATTACAATTAGACTCTGAAATTCAGGTCACAGGCTCATTAACTAACAACTTAGATATCCTCAAAAGGATTTCACAAATGATCAAACACAGAAGGAGCATACACGAAAAGATCGGGCGCAAACTTTCTTCATTAACTCAGAAATTTACAACTGAGTGATGAGAGCTAACTCAAACTAACTTTTCTCTATCTCTTAACTCCTAACTTACTCAATCTTGGCTTCTACAAATGCTCTCATACATGCCCCGACTTTTCTCAAAGTATTTATAGATAATTTGTACAAGTTTATTACTCAAACAAAGATCTGAGTCACCTATGACTATACTAATGTACATATGTGTACACTTCTCTTATCCTCTGAATATGTCTTTCTTCCAAGCTTCAATGATTGATCCTTCCTTCACTCTTTAACCTTCCAAGTCTTCAATTGGTGATTGGTCTGCACCAACACACTTGTCATCAGCCTTTATTCCATTGATGATCTGCCTCACAATGTGCTCTTCCTCTATCTCTTCTCCAATGCTTGCAAGTTGTTCTCCTACATCTTTCATTTTTGTTACATAATCAGCCACTTCTTGCTTTGGTTGTTTCTTGAGAGTTGTGAACTCCATCCACAATTGATTCTTCCTTGCTCTTGTGTTTGAGGAGAAAAATGATGAAAGTACTTCCCAAGTCTCTTGGGAGGTCTTGCAATTCCTAATATGTGGTAACGAGAAATCAAAGATTGAGTTTAGTAGATATGACCTGGCAAGAGCATCCTTGCACACCATGTGGTTAGCCTCTCTTGCTCTTCCTTTGTTAGTTGATGCTTGCTCCTTAAGATTGGCATGTCTTCATCTCTTGAGATGTATCCATATAAGCTTCTCTCTTGAAGGTATGCTTGCATCTTTAGGGACCATTCTGAGTAGTTGTTCTTGTCCAATTTGTCAATGAAGGCACACTACAAACTTTCAAGAAATCAATCTCATTACTGATCTTTACTCACACAACAGAAACATTCACGTATAGAATTCAGATCCACCACTTCCATGCTACGCGAGCACAATATCTAATAGGATTTTTCTCAAACAGACATAGAGTTACACTTGTGTTGAGTGGAAAAGACAAAATACTTCATTAAAGTTCTTTGAATAACAGAGATTACAAGATAGGTAGTAGTAACACTTCTCGAAAATGATAATACTGGAGAGCACTGATCATATTCAACCTACGTAATCCAGATTAGGAATCTTTATTCTTCTTCTTGTCAAGTAAACACTTCTTCTTGGATAGATACTCTCATCTATCACGAATACAATCTGTGCTCTAAAACACCTACTCGCATGAACAAAAAACAATGAACATAATCACACGACATCAACACCTAACTAATTTTGTAATTGCTTATTATAATTTTGAGTAAGAAACATCATATTCAGCAAAATTCCAATTCAACAACATCCGATCTAGCAGGCCTTCAAAAATTAGACTCACTACTTATTCTTCCAATTTCTCTCCCCTCAACACTTGGCATTGCCCAATGGGGATTTTGTCCAAAAATCAAACCTGGATCTACAACCCTTGATCGATGACTATAACACTAAGTTCTCTATGCATATTTTCTTCTTGAACCTATTCTGCTTCCACTTGCTTTTCCTTTTGCTCTAGGATCTCTTCAAAAACTAACTCTTCCTACTATTGTGCTATCTGCTGAACTGGATCTTTCAACTCCTTATTTTTATGTAATCTGCTATAGCAATGCTTCCTTTTCACCTTTATGTTCTTCAACAACTTGTATCAAGTGACTCTCATAAACTAAAACAAATCCATCCTACAAATGTGCATATGGATACCTAATAAGTGCTTGCATCCTTTGCTTAATTCTAGTCCATAAATCCTACATACATTTATGCATTTGTTGCTTCAGAGTAACCATATCCATCCCCGTCATCAAGACTTCGTCCATCTCAACCTCCTCATTTTGTAACACCTGTCTCTCAAGCACAAGTAATGTCTTAATATTGGAATTCAATACCTCATTTTCAACCTGCAAAAATGTATTTACTGCAGCTAAATTTTGTATCTCTGTGTCCACCAGTTGTTGCATCTTTCCTCTCCATTAAGCAAATTCTTGCAATGACTTCTTAACTTTGAGTATTTCCAATGTCTTCTTCTTTTGGAACTGGATCAAAACTTCTTGATGCTCCTATACCTTCCTCTTCAACTCATCTTGTAAACTTTGTACCTGGGATTTTTGCAATCGATACTCATAGCAATTAAGTATATCAGTAAGAATGGTCCTTCAATAACCCATCTTGTCTCACTATATATATATATATATATATATATATATATATATATATATATATATATATATATATATATATATATATATATATATATATATGTGTGTGTGTGTGTGTGTGTGTGTGTGTGTATGTATGTATGTATGTATGTATGTATGTATGTATATGTGTGTGTGTGTGTGTGTGTGTGTGTGTGTGTGTATATATATATATATATATATGTATGTATGTATGTATGTATGTATGTATGTATGTATGTATGTATGTATGTATGTATGTATGTATGTATGTATGTATGTATGTATGTATGTATGTATGTATGTATGTATGTATGTATGTATGTATGTATGTATGTATGTATGTATGTATGTATGTATATATATATATATATATATATATATATATATATCCCTACCATAACCCCTCTGTTGGCTCCCTACTCTTTCCCCCCTATTTGCATGGACATGCACATTTTTAATTGCCCCTTTGCAATCTTATGATGCTATACTTGGTATGCCTTTTCATCATCATCATTATAATCCATGCATTGACTATCATCCACATACATTTAATTTTGAATTTAAAGGTCAACTCATTTCTTTGTCTACAAGGCATGAATTCCAACCATTCCCATTTATTACTCACATTTAGGAAAGGTTACCATTCATGCATCATTTTTGTAATGATTATACTCATACCCTTTTTGATGCACATAGACCTTTTATGATTGATTTATGTCTGATTATCATTGTAGAATACCACCATCTTGAGGATCCTTTGACCATAGTATAGATCTAATTTTTATATTTCTCCTCGTCATAAAGCACCTTATAAGCATGGATCCTTCAACAAAAGGAACTAGAAAATGAATTTAAGGGTTTTACTTCAAAAAAGGACTTATAAGGTCTAGTTCTTCCACATTTGGGGCACATGTTCTCTTCATTGAGAAAAAGAATAAAACTTATAGGACGTGCATTGACTATAGATCCCTCAACAGGATCACAATTAAGAATAGATACCCTATTCCTGAGATAGATGACTTGCTAGATAAACTTTGAGGAGCACGTATCTTAGTAAGATTAACTTAAATCTCGTTACCACTTTCACATGCACCTTGTTGGCACTCAAGATCAAGCACAAGGTGCAAGAACACGTTAAAGAAGTGGACACACAAGAAGATGGAGCATATAGGGAGCTCCAAGAAGTATATGTCAAATTTTCAGAAGAAATCCCTATAAAAACATTGATTTTGATCACTAAAAACCATTGTAAATATCATTTCACATTTTTGCAACTCTATTTTGTTCAAGTTAAGGAGTCCTTGAGCTTGAGGATATTAGAAGTACCTACGTACCAATTTTCATAATTTTTAGACTCCATTTGAGCCCTCAAATAAGCCTTGGAACCTAATTTTAAACTAGGTTAGAGATTAGGTCTGGACATGGCCAAAACTAGTCAAAAACTATAAAAAAAGCTAGAGAGGCATTGTGGGCCTGTTTTTACACCCAACCCTGAACAGACATAACCTTTTCATACGAAATCTGTTTTCTGTGATCTTGAGTTCCTTGGAAAGCTCGTTTAAAATCCTACGAAAACCTTCATTGGTTTTGGTAAAAATCATATGTTGAGTTTTTAGATATAGTATTTTGGAGTTGACCTACCAGAGGGGTGAGGAAGTTAAAGGGTCTCTAGGGAAGTTTTTCATAAAGACAAATGAAAATTTTATATTTGAATTACATGAATGAAAATTTGATCTTTGAATTACATGAATGAAAATGGTATGTTAAGTCAATTAAATTTAACTCTTGATCTAACTTTAGGACTTTGACAGGTCCATTGAGAGCATCGAAGGGTGTCCAAAGCAAGGGTGAGTTGCAAGCTTGAGAACGAGTTTCTTGAGCACTCAAGGGTGATCCAAGGGATAAGCAACTTGAGGTTGGAGCATTCTCAACCCCCTTAGTCGATTCCTAGCTTAGACTAAGTACGGATAGATGGATTGATTAATTAGGGATACGTTAGGAATTATACAAATACAAGAACCCTAATTACTTAAGTGCAAGCATAATTAGGTTAGTTGTGTGACAAAATTTAAACTGAAAGAACATAAATCGAGCGATCAAACCTCAAGTGTGTTAACACTCAAGTTTTTCTCACAATGAAAACTATTGGACAAGAAGTGACATCCTAAGGAAATAAAAACAAGTGAATATTACAAAAGGACTTTGCAACGAGGTTGTCCTTGGGAAAACATTGGGATAATAGCCAAGCCTTATGAACCTTAGGTCAGGAAGATATCTAGGATGAGATACACAAAACCTCAAGTCTTTTGAAGCTAGTTTCAATCATATGGCTACGTTGTGGGCTCAACAATTGAGTGATTACCTATACGTTCTCAGTTCAGAAACGTGTGACTCTGAAATGTCTTTTAGCATGGAGAGACCCACAGGTAGCTTAGGCACTGCCTATTTACAGACACCAAAAGGTCCCTATAAAATGCAATTGGAATATATTAGGACCAACCAATTAGGTGCATGCATCTATGAGGATGGTCTGAGATGATCAGTTGGATGGTGGACCACCCTTCATATGGATGCACATATCTATGTGAAACATTGTGACACCTGCTAGAGAACGCAATACCCAATGTAACATGATGAAATGCCCTTAGTATTGATGGTCATAGGACATTCTTTCTCTAATGGGTATATAATGCATAGGACCCATCAAGACCCTCACAAGGGATTCACACATAGAATACATCATTGTAGCCATTGATTACTTAACCAAGTGGATAGAAGCATGGGCTACATGTAAGACACGGACCACAAACACAAATTTCTTAGTGTTAGAAGCAATGTCATATAGTACATTGTTCATGAGTGCTATAGTCCATTTTGCTCAGCTATCACAACATGAGTAGCTACAAGTGGTGCTTCTTAGCACATGGAGCAGCCATGGTGCTATTTTGGAGCATGTTGAGGAGCACCTATGGAGTTCTTCTTGGAGAAGAAGATTGTGCTCACACTCTTGCTTATGGAGAGGACTTACCTATTAGTAGCTTGGTGGTGTGGATCAGCCATCCACATGATGTATTTGAATATTGTCTTCTGATGAAGATTTCAGTTTACTTCAAAGACATTGGATGGTGGTTAACATAAGATTTACATCTTATGTTAAGAATTCAGGTACATATTCTGCTTATGCACACAAGTACTACTTGAAGTATATGGAAGTGGCATCCATATCAGGAGGACTCCTATTTGGCATAGGTACAAGAGAATCAGTACATGTATGCTTTATGCATATTTGGATGAGGTGTTCGAGAAGGTATGTTCACATGAGTATGAGGATTTCTGACATCAAACTTGTTAGCATTCTTTGCTACTTTTGTAAGTATGTGATCTTTCACACATGTATCTGAATTAGGGTCTTACATAGCCTAAAATCAAATGAGGGTTTGCTGATTATCAGTTTTAGACTGATCCTTCCTCTTTCTGTCACTCATATTCACTCTTTTACAACCTATTAGGTCACACATCTCATATATATTCAGATTTCTGTCCATACATTTGAATATGTTTGTTACATTTGTATATTCACTCATCCATCTATTTCTGTTCACATAGAGTGGTTGAGAGTTTTCCTCCCACATTGTAAATTGACATTTGTATATATGATAGTGTGAGTAAGCAGTGGCTTACGTAACACTTTACACATGTTGTCTAATCTCTCTCTACCTATATCTCATCATTTGTATGATTAAGTGTGGTATGTTCATGTTTTGTCAATATTGGAAGATTGTTGGAAGTTATGTTGTAGATGTTGGACCTGTGGAACTATGGACCTATGGTATTAGTAATGGCCCTACTAAATTTCCAACATTTGGTATCAGAGCTTATCCAGGTTCACAAGTTTCTAGACTTCCAGGTTTACAACATATGATTTAAGAGCATCTTCTAACTTTGACATTTGACATACACACTTAATCTAGATGAGTAGAGATTTGAGAATTAGATAATTTAGTCACATGTTTATCAGTGTGGAGTATGAAGTTGATGATGTGTTAGCAACCGAATACTTTTGGAAGAGTAAAGATACCTTACATAAGTATTACTTGAAGACCAAGACTTGATGAAGAGAAGGCTATTTCAAATTCAAGGAAAAACAATGGTTTGGAGAAGATGAAGGAACCAGATCAACATCAAATCACAGGTATTAGTTTCTTCTATCATATTATCATTTGCAGGTCATATCTTAGAAGAGCAGTTATGAAGAGATTTGAAGGATTCAAGGAGTGTTTTTTTGAAAGTTAAAGGCTACATCAAAACAAGTATCTAGAGGTTTTTCTAGAGAGTTTTGAGAGATCTCTTTCATGACAAGAAAGGTCATCTAAGAAGACAAATGTGGAGAACATCAGTTTTTGTTTTCAGCCAATCTTGTGTTGTAAGTTGGTTGGAAGATTTTGCTCCCACATTGTAAATTGACATTTGTATATATGATAGTGTGAGTAAGCAGTGGCTTACGTAACACTTTACACATGTCTAATCTCTCTCTATCTATGTCTCATCATTTGTATGATTAAGTGTGGTATGTTCATGTTTTGTCAATATTAGAAGATTGCTGGAATTTATGTTGTAGATGATGGCCCTATGGAACTATGGACATGTGGTATTAGTAATGGGCCTACTAAATTTTCAACACTTAGGTCATACAAATGTGACCAAACTTAGAGTTTATGGCTGACCAGGCCAATATATGTTTTATTAAAGAACATATACAAAAGTGTCGAGCGACCATTTGGCCTTTCACATGGACACTAACGGTAACAATCTCCCACTAAAGGCCAATATAATACTTAAGTGTAAGTATGTAAACTATACCTCCCACCTGATGGGCATGTTACACAGTATACAAGTAACTTTGTAAGACCATGAATCAAGTAACCCCCATCAAGTGGAAACAATGTCAAAAGTTATCTTGTGGTAGATCTTTAATCAAAGCATCTACAGCATTATCTCGAATATGAACCTTCTCAAGAACAATGTGCTCAGTGGCTAAGCAAACTTGAATGAAGTGATACAGCACCTCAATGTGATTGTGCATGATAGACCAGATTCTTAGCCAACACAATGGCACTCTATCATTGAGCAAACAAGTTACATCTTGAGGTAAACCCCTATCACAAGCAAGGCAAGAAAACCACAATAATTTTTACATACCTCACTTGTTGCAACATACTCTGCTTTTGTGGTGGAAACAATTGTACATGCTTGAACATGAGAAACACCAGTTGTCTCACTTCAACCTCCTTAATGGGCTATTTGTGCATCTTAGATTCATTGAAAATGACATCACTACTTTTGATCATTGACCATATTTCAAGATCCCATAAGCAATATCCAAATTTTCCTTATTGACCATATCCAAGAAAAATGCATTTCTTTGACTTATGGTTTAGCTTTTGCCTAAGATTCTTGGGTATATGAAAATATACTTCACACTCAAAAACTTGAAGATGATCATAATATGGTGGCTTCCCTATCCATAACTCTTGTGCCACTTTCATACCTTTGGCGGAACTAGGTGAAAGTTTAATCACGTGAACTTCAGTCAATACTGCTTCTTCCCAAAATCCTTGTGAAAGGTTTGCATGATGCAGCATAGAAACTACTCTATCCTGAATAGTTCTATTCATCCTTTCGGCTACACCATTTTGTATTGGGGTATAAGGAGCTGTAAACTCTCTATGAATTCCTCTAGGTTGACAGAAACTACTCAATTCATGTGACTTATACTTACCCCCATTATTTGAATGTAAAGCTTTGAGCTTAGTTCCTTTTTTGGTCTCAATTGAAGCAAGCCATTTTTTGAAAATAGGGAATACCTCATCCTTCGATTTGATAGGATATGCCCAGACTTTTATAGTAGCATCATCTATGAAAGTAACAAAGCAAAGAGAACCACCTAATGACCTTGTGGGCATAAGACCACACACATCTGTATGAACGAGATCAAAAGGATAAATTGGAGAGTCAATATGCATTTTATACATATTCCTAGTTTGCTTTCCATATTGACAATGCTCATAAAATGAAAAATCAAAGAAAGATAACAAAGGTAAGTAGCCAAAACAAGAAAGATTTTCCATTCGACTATGAGATATGTGGCCCAAAGGCCATGCCAATACAAGCCATAGGTTTTCTAGTAATAGGTAACAAGTGTTCTTTCTATGATACAAATAAAGGATAAAATGAGCCAACTTTGATTCCTTTTGCAATAACCATATTGCCCTTTGATATGCAAAAGGACTGAGCATAGAAAACCACCTTATAACAGAGTTCATCAAGTTGACCAACTGAAATCAAACCACGTGACAAATGAGGTACATGGCATACATTATGCATAGTAAATTTTGAACCATCATTGAATTGCACAACCACATCTCCAATCCCCACAACATCACACTGGTAAGAGTCACCAAGTCTCACGGTACCAAGAGACTTTGCTACATAATAAGAGAACTATTCTCTATGTGGTGTCAAATTGAAAGAAGCATCAAAATCTAGCAGCCATGTGTGGGAAAGAGAACCAACCATAAGAGCCTCATTGGGCACAATGATGTCAAGTTTCAACACATTAGCATCATCAAAAATAGCATTAATTTCTTCAATCTTCATAGTCAAACAAGATGGTATACGTAGTTGTTTAACATGCCCAGTTCAATATCCCTCTTCCTTGATTTACTTCTAGTCTTATTCCATTGACCATTCTTTTCCTTGTTCTTGCTCATGCCACATTGTTGAGTCTTTCCTTGGTAAGAATCACAAACATTTTATGCATCTCCACTTTGAGTGCCAACCATAGATTTTCTATGAATCTCCTCACTCAAGAGTGCTCCACATATGTCATCATAGACCAGTTTACCATGAGGTGCACTATTGCCAATAGTTCTGCAAAACATATCCCATGATGATGGCAAAGTCCATAACAACAAGACATCCTTCATTTCATTATCCATCTCCATTTTTTGAGCCTCTAATTAGGAGAATATAGCATCAAACTCATCTAGATGAGTAGCAACACTATTTGTGTCCTCCATGCGAAGGTCATATAACTTTTGATCAGATACACTTTATTTGATGTTGTGTCTTTTTCATATGTATTGCATAACTTCTTGAAAGATCCTCTATACTTTCAGAGTCTAATACTGTAAAGTAAACATTATCTTCTAGGTGTAATCAAATGGTAGACCTGGCCACTTCATCCAATGCATCCCAATCATCATCATCCATATCAACAAGCTTCTTTGAGATTACATTTACTGGCTTCCATTGTCTCCTCTGAATTAGCACATCTTTAATCTGATTCTTCCATAGAGCAAAGTTTGTGCCATCAAATTTTCGGATCTCAAAATGGTCTTTGCTTTGCAAATTATAGCTCCTCTTGGGAGCATTGGCATTGGACCCAGATTCACCAAATGTGCCTGAGATTTTTGGTGCCATGATTATAGAGAACTGACTAGCATGAAAATGGAACTAGAATAGTCTAGGCATCACTAAGGCTCAAGAAAGGATGACCAAGTGTCATATTTTGGGAAAAAAATCAACAGTCTCCCGAAAAAAAGGGATTAATGAATAGCAATGACCAACCAAAAGGTTTATGTCAGAGTGAATGTGCTCACATCAGTAAGTATATCAAGGAGTAAATGGACCATTGTATAGTTGGCAAAACCTAGCTTCACCTATCCCACCCATTCCCTTCTCCCAATAGCCCTTCTTCACCCCCATAGTCCAATTAACCTTTCATCAGTGCTACATCCCAGCCCCACCACACTACCTCACCCATCCCATCCTCTTCAATCAATGTTTGAACCCTTCTATGTAACATATTCGTCAACCTTTGTAAATCTTGTCTTCATGCCAACACAATCACCCAAGATCACAGCACTATTGTTGCAGAGCTAAAGAGCGCACAAAGCAGAGAAAAAGACGGGCCCCAAAATTTTTCCGATTTGGACTTCATATTTTTGTACCATAATCATTCTTGTAATATATTTTCCATTGTAAAGGCACTAGAGGAGTCCTCTAGATGCATCCCCACAGAAGATTAGAAGCTTACCCATGTAAAATAGTAGAAATTTAGTCTTTTAGTGAATAAAGTGCCGGTCTCTTGTGTGAAAGGACCATTCTTTAGGGCACTAGTATATAAGTCAAATGTGACTCTTTGTAAAGAACTTTTTGCCATTGTGAGAATAGAGAGCACAGAAATTCGAATTTGTGTATTCTTCCCTCCTTATCTTCTTCTTCGTCAGCTTGTATGCATGTGTATTGCTTGGAAAGAGTGCTTGTGAGTGTGGTCTATCCTTGAGAGTGTTTCTTTGCTGTAGGAAAGGTGTGTGCGAAGTGTAGGAAGTGCTGAAGTGTAGGAAAGTGTTCCCGCAACTCAGTATTTCGCTCATAACTTGAAGTAGGAGCGTCGGAATTGAGTGAAACCATTGCCATTGGATGCGTCTTCTCGAGAGCTTCGAAACGCATATGCTATTCGCTATATTTGGAGTTCGGAGCTGGGAGAAAAGTCCAAAATACTGACGGCTGCTGCACCAAGTATCGTTTCGCCTTGACCAACAGTTGGAGCTTGATTGGATAAATCTTTACCTCATTCCATTCTTCGAGTAGTTCATTTGCATTGATCATTATATGATTGCATGTCCTCATACACTCGGCTAGGTTTGTATACTCTTTGGATTGATATTTAAAAGCGTGTATCCCCACTATATGCACTTGTGAGGGGATTGGGGTATAGTCTCTTTCTCCGCAAGTCCCTAAGTTGATGCTTAGGTCAACACACTTTTTGGCGCCGTTGCCGGGGAGTGACGAATCAAACCGAGGCATTCGTGTGATGGTAAGTAGCTTTTTGCATTGAAGTAAGTGGAGGAGCGGAAATCTTCTCTTCTTTGGTAAGTCATTTTCAGCCGCACTTGCTACTTCTCATTCTCGGAGTGTGTGTAGTGAGTTGTTAGTTTAGGGAAGTGAGTAGAAGGAGTAGAGTAGGAGTGAGTAGAGAATGGACCAAGTCATTAGGATAGAGTTTAGTCTTATTCAGAAAAGTTCCTTTTTGTAAGCAAAAAAAAATTCCAACTATAAAAGCCAAAAAAAAATCATTTTGAAGATCACTTGTTTGAGCAAGTATCGTGGTCGTGGGCGTCGAGTATCGTGAGCAGCTGAATATCGTGGCAGAGCTTGTGGAGTGCCTTTGAGCTAGGAAAGGTGCTAGAAGAGTGTGTTTGAGCTTCAGAGGTGAGTCCCTCCAGTGCTAGATCCTTTTAATCATTCAAAAAATTCATCATCTGTGCAAAACGATCTGCGCTGAGTATCGTCTGAGAGGTACAGGGGGCAAAAAGTTGTGTTTTGATTGATACAGATAGTGAAGAGAGGAGAGTGGAGCTAGGAGACCAAGGGGGAAAAATCAAAACCTCAAAAACATTTTCCAAAATTTGTCTAAGGGTCAAGTATCGTTTTACTCCCGCGGTCGAGTATCGCGATACTTATCAAGTATCGTTTTGCTCCTGTGGTTGAGTATCGCGATATTTCCCATCGATCGTGTATCGTTTCATACCGATCGCGATATTTGGTCAGAGATCGTTTTACTAGCGATCGTTGATCGTGTATCGTGGATTGAGTATCGTTTCGTGCCGATCGCGATACTTGAGAAGTATCGTTTGGTCAAAAGATCGCGATACCTGACAGGTATCGTGTATCGTCGGATCAGCGATCGTTTGCGAGGGATCAAGTATCGTGGTGCTGAAGTATCGTCGATCGTTTTAGCCAAGTATCGTTTGGCCCAGAGATCGTCTAGGGCAAAGATCGCGATAATTCCCACATATCGGGTATCGTCTATTCCCAAGTATCGCTTCCCTTCGAGTATTGTGTATCGTCTGAGACTCAAATATCGTGTATCGTGTACCTCTAAGTATCGGTATCGTTTAACTCAGCGATCGGTATCGTTTATGAGGTGTCGCGATATTTGTCAAGTATCGGTATCGTCTAGCCGGTATCGCGATACTTGTCAGAGATCATGTATCGTCTGAACATACATCAAGTATCGTCGATTCTAGAGATCGTGTATCGTATATTTTGAGAAGTCAAGTATCGTGACCAAGGAAAAAGTTATTTTCCAGTCTTTTTCCAGCCAAATTTCTCTAGACTCCTAAGTTACAGTTTAGAATTCTAGAGGCTAGAGGTTGACAAGATCTGATCAGAGCTCTTAGGTGGATGAACCTGAGATCCGGAAGAACCCTAGGAAGCCGAAGAAGTGTGATTTCTTCTGTAGGGAGTGTAGCCAATCCAAGTAGCCGTTCACACTATTCTGAGACCTCTAGTGAGTCAGAAGGAGAAATTCCCATGGCTTCAGAGGATATGCAAAACACTGTACCCATGATTGGCATGATGTCAATCATTGAGGGAGAATACAGAACCTCCTTGGAGTATGTGAACACAAACCACAACGAGATCCCTATCTATTTGGATGGTCTAAACAGATCAGTGGCCAGACTGAAGAAGGCTTTAGAGGCTTACATAGTGCCTAGACCAGCAGTCAAGTACGTAGGAGGACTGTACATGGACAAACAAGATATCCAATACGTGGTCACAGAACACCCGGAAATCATTAATGAGCATGGTGAGGAAAATAATGCTTCGAGCTTAAATGGAGGTGGAAACGGAGAGCAAGTAACTACTCCTAGAGGGAGATCTACGATCACTAAAATTTGGAGAGGAGACCTGATTCCCCAGGATGACACTCTAATAGATGTATATTTGATCAACGGGATGGAGCACCTGCTCAGAGCCCATTCCTCTATATGGGAAGCTGCTCCTAATCCAGTTACCATCTATGAGTTACAAGACCCTGAGTTCCCCACCATCATCACATATTCGGATAAAAATCACAGAAGATATTGGCCAATAACAGAATTAGAGAGAGTTGAGCTGAAATATCAGAACATCCCAGTGTTCCCCCCTAGGGACCAAGCCACTACTTCACGGAATCCACTTGGAACATCTCAGAATGATTCATATCAACAGTCGGGACAAACACAACAAACCCAGATCACCGTCAGACCACATGTGCAATTTGCAATGCCTGCCATTAATCCTAACTACCGGCCACAACCAGCTATTGACCCAAGACATGGAGTTCATGCTCCAGTCAGACCACAGGTAGTGAGAGGACCAGGCATACCAATGGGGAGACCCATTTTCCCAGTAATGCCTAGACAACCTGAAGCGGGAAGACGATTAAGGCCGATCCAAGTTGCCAAGTGCATGAGAAATCACTATGATGGCTCTAGTGAACCCTATAATCACATAGCAGAATTTAAACAAGTAGTTAGAGCCGAGCAGGTAGATGACTTTCTGATTCAGTATGAGTCTTTTGGCCTTACCTTGTCAGACACAGCTTTGGCCTGGTTTCAGCCATTGGACCCGAATACCTTTCAGAACATGGAGCAGGTATATCAAGAAATGATTGAAGAATTTACCAAATCGGGAATTAAAAACAATTCTTCGTCATTAATCCACAGCTTCAAACAAGTCCCTACCGAGTCAGTAAGATTGGCAGCAAGGAGATTCAAACAGTACGTAGATAGATGCCCGGTGGAAGAGAGACCGACGCAAAACAAAATGGTATCATTGTTCTTGGAAGGACTGTTGAACGGAACCTTGAGGTCATTAGTGTATGTAAAGAGAGTTCAAACCTTGCAAGAGTGTATGAAGGAATGTATAGACCTAGAAGATAACCTTGCAGAAGACTTGAAAATACCTCCAGGTAGTTTGAAAAGCGAAGAGTCAGCCAGTAGCACATCAAACTCCAAAAACAATGTGGAAGAAATAGCAGATTTAGTAGCAAAAAAACTGAATGTTCAAGGACAGA
This sequence comes from Ceratopteris richardii, assembly GCA_020310875.1. Taxonomy (NCBI): domain Eukaryota; kingdom Viridiplantae; phylum Streptophyta; class Polypodiopsida; order Polypodiales; family Pteridaceae; genus Ceratopteris; species Ceratopteris richardii. Next base: position 206,572,536 of record CM035407.1, on the reverse strand, counting down.
GGAATTATCCCACTAATCCTATGAGACTGCATGTGCTTAGAAGATGTATGCAGTGCGGAGGTGATCATCCTTCTCATTTGTGTACCAGGGGAGTAGTCTCACCACCTGCCTATGCTCATCCTAGACCCTCTGTCCCCGGACCTCTACAATATTGCAGTATAGAGCAAAGATATACAAACCATAGCACCGAGAACTGCCCTTACAATAGGCAAACCAGACCCACCCAGCCTTATGTGAGACCATATGGAAATCCCCAAAGAGATCAAGGAGGTGAAGTTTTTAGATATCCCTCATATCAGCCACAGGCACCCATACCACGACCATACGCATATCAGGGATTTACGCAACCACAGCCTGTACTAGGACAACAACCGCCCCACCCTCAGAACGTTGTCCCAGTCAAGATGGCACAACCAGAAGAAAATCTAGAGAGGGCTATAGTGCCAGCCACACCTTTGACTAGTAGTGAACCATACGACTCATTTTATGACCCTAGTCAAGGAGCATACCCTAGTTATGAGAGCTCAATAATGGAATATGGATAACTGCATGAACCATATGTTTATGGCATAGAAATACCAGATGGTTCATACAATTATGAGCAGGAGTACGTATCCTTAATGTACACAGCTCCTAGAGCAACCATGCCACCTCGACCAATGAATAGACAGCCTGTACCCAGAGGACCATGCTACAGATGTGGAGGTGACCACTATATTAGAGAATGTACATTACCAAACCCACCACCACCACAACGAATTTGGGAAGGCTACTGTAGCGATTGTGGTAAGGAACATCTTTTCAGAGATTGTCCTAAGAACCCCAACAAAGTCACATCTAACGTGCAGATTAATGTGATAGAAGTGATTGAATCATCAGGGAGTGACAAAGAGTACACCGTACCTTTGAAGGCCATAACAAGAGCCAAAGCCAAAGAGAACCCTGATAAAATAGACGAGAGTAATCAAAGTGACAAAGAGGGGAATATAACCATCCCTCACAGAGTAGAAGACTCCGAAGAACCAGAGAAAAGTATTGTCAGCAAAAGATCCCAGAGATGGAAGAACCGGAGAGATAGGATAAAAGAAAAAAAATTATTACAAAAGAAGGAAAATGAAAAGAGTAAACAGAAACCAACGAAGGAACCCCAAGTGGAAGAAGAAAATAAAAATGAGAATAAAAGGAAGGAGGTAGGATCAGTCCTAGCAGATCCTATGCCTGAAGAATTGGCCATGTGGATTCAGGCATACAAGGCGAGAATAAAAGCAGGACCTTCCATAGAGCAACATGAGAGAGAATATCCGAGAGGCGACTTAGAGAAAGAAAGGTTAGAAATATGCAAGAAATTGATAGAGATTGCGCAACAAACCTTAGAAAAACCTGCATCGCCTCTACCAAATACTCGAATTTCCGAAGACAAATTCCAAGAGTGCTTAAACACTCAGGAAAAGCCTGAAGTATATAGACCACAAAATGAAGAACATGGTGTTGAGAGAAGGGAAGGATCCATAGTCCCTGAAGTAGAAGGAGATTGGACTAAGGATCTATGGGCACGAGTTCAAGAGGACAAGTGGAAAAAGGTAGAAGGAATGGAACCGCCCTTTGAAGAATTAGAAGCAGAAAACGAAATAGAGGGTTCAATACTTGAACTAAATTCAGAAGAAATTTTTCCAGTGGATGCAAGTGACAAAGAAGAGGAAGATGTAAAGGAACTGCTCAACTACACCGGGGAGTACGAGCACAATTCAGAATTGTATCGCATTCCATCAATAACGAGACGGGAAACGAACCCTTCAGTTCAAACATCGGAGATCATACAACGTCTTAGAGAGGTAAAAATCCCATGTACCCTAACATTCGAGGAACTGTTAAAGGTAAAACCACACTTAAAAGAGAAATTGATCAATCAATGGGAAGTCAAGGAGGAAAAAAAAGAAGTAGCTGACGAAGTGAAAACAGTGAGAATCCCAGTGGATAAAGTAGGAGACTTTAGCGAAGGAGATGAAGGAAATACATGCCTGCCAATCACCTATAGGGGTTACACTACCAAAGCCATACTAGATTCAGGAGCTGGTGTTGGCATTGCTACCAAAGAAATTTGGGAGAAATGGGGACAACCAGCATTAAGACCAACACGTATGAAAATACAAATGGCGGATGGACATACGGAGAGACCCTTAGGATTGTTGGAACGAGTAGTCTTCACTACGTGTGGAGTGGAATTTGAACATACTTTAGCAATATGTCACTTTGAAAGGCCAAGCAATTATGAAATGATCTTGGGAAGGCCCTTCATGAGACAGCTAAAGGTCGTACAAGATTGGGGAAAAGATGCAGTATACCTACAACACGCAGGAACCACCACTAGGATAAACCTACATACATACACTTATCAAGATGTGCCACCTCTACAATGGAATCAAATCCACAAAGAGGAAGACGATCAATCGGTTCATAGTGCAGGTTCTAGTGATCAATCCTGGATGAACGAGGACACTCATCTATGGATATGTCAAGCTGCAAAGAAGGAAGAAGAGAGAAGAAAAGGATGGCAGCAGAAACAAGGAATAGTGAGGTCTGTACAAGATCCAGCCTATATGCCACAAGTATTTCCGGATGAAGAATTCGAACCTCACGGTTGGATGGAGATCTTAGCTACCCTCGATGTCTGTGTAAACGAAGAAGTAGTGACTATGAACGAATGTATCGATGAGGAGGGTTATGATGTTAGCCTTTATATGGTAGTCCTTCAGGAGGCAGAAGAAGGAGAAGTGATCGAGAAAGACTGGAAGGAGGACTACGAGAGCATTGAAATGGAACCGGAACCCATGGATCTAGGGATTGGTACCACCAACATAGAGATCACGGCCAATGAAACACATAAGGAACCTACACAAAAAGGGGAATTAGAAGTTGAAAGGGAATTAGAAGGGGAAGAAAACAAACCCCAAGACCAATTTGAGGTACCAGCTCATTTCAAAAAATACGAAGTAGAGGAGAGGAAAATTGCTATTCAAATGCCTAAAAGAGAAGCACAACCTGGAATAGCATATGATAATAAGGAACAAACCAAGAAAATAGTGGTAACCATGGAAGGAGGAGAAGAACGATGTACCTTCATAGGACAGGATGTCTCATTAGAAGAAGAACAAGAGTTAATTCGACTCATAAGAGAATACCGGGATGTCTTTGCTTGGACTTATAAGGACTTAAAGGGAGTAGATCCATCTATATGTGCGCATAGAATCCCCATGACATCCGAAGCCAAACCTTCGAAACAGAGACCATATACTTATAATGACGTGTATTCAGCCAAGATAAAAGAAGAAATAGATAAGTTGTTAGATGCTGGAGTCATCTACGAGATAAGTTGTTAGATACTGGATTCATCTACGAAATTGAGCACACGGAATGGGTGTCACCCTTGGTGGTTGTACCAAAGAAGAATGGAAAGTTAAGAGTGTGCATCAATTTGAAAAAAGTGAACGCCGCAACCATAAGGGATAGCTATCCCTTACCAATCACTGATCATCTCTTGGAAAGGGTAGCAGGGAAGGAAGTTTATAGCTTTCTGGATGGCTTTTCAGGGTATAATCAGGTAGCCATTGCTCCTGAGGACCAACATAAGACTGCATTTGCAACTGAATGGGGAGTATACGCCTTTAGAGTCATGCCTTTTGGTTTAACGAATGCCCCAGCTACTTTCCAAAGATTGATGTGTCATGTGTTCAAGGAGTTTCTGAGAAAAAGCATGGAGGTATATGTGGATGATCTTTGTACATATTCAGCTATACGATCAGAGCACATCCCTGAACTAGAAAAGATTTTTGCTAAATGTCGACAATATCGAGTATGCCTCAATCCTGAAAAATGTGTCTTCATGGTGCGACAAGGGAAAATCTTAGGACATATTGTCTCTAAGAATGGGATTTCAACGGATGAAGACAAAATTAAAGTAATTATGGATTTGCCAAGACCTAAAATGGCTAAAGAAGTTCAAGCATTTATGGGACATTGTGGTTACTATCGAAGATTCATACATATGTACGCCATAATTGCTAGACCTCTTTATGCATTATTGACTCTATTTAATTGGACCGAAGAATGTGAAAAAGCCTTTAATGAGTTAAAGAATCGATTGAGTTCAGCACCCATTCTTCGAGTCCCCAACTGGAATAAACCGTTTCACATCCATGTTGATGCTTCCAAGTTTGCCATTGGTTGCATCTTAGCTCAACCAGCTGACACAGGAAAATTAGACCACCCGATAGCCTATGCCAATAGAAAGTTAAATCAAGCAGAACGCAATTATACTACTACGGAGAGAGAAGGCCTAGGGATGGTATACGCAGTCAAGAAATTCAGACATTACTTACTGGCAAACAAATTCAAATTCTTCATTGATCATCAAGCCCTATTGTACCTAGTCAACAAGCCTTGTAATACAGGACGACTAGTACGATGGTTTTTATTGCTAATGGAATTTGATTTTGAGGTAATAGTCAAGAAAGGAAACACCCACATAAGAGCAGACCACTTATCTCGTATGACCCATGGAGAACCACCCATAGGAGTACCTGATGATCTGCCAGATACTTATCTTTTTAACCTGGAAGTATGTCCTCAGTGGGCAGAAAAATTGATCCCGATACTTACACATGGACCTAAAGATGGGATCATGCCAAACCAAACGCAAGATCTCTGGAAGACTAAAAACCTTCACATCATTGCGGGAAGTTTGTACCACCAGGATTCAAGCGGACTGCTGATGAGATGCGTGGAAGAAGAGGAACAAGAAATGTGGCTTCAGAAAGCACACATAAACCAATGGAACACTCATTTGAATGCAAACGGAACGTGGCAAACACTCAAGAGATTTGGCATATATTGGCCAACCATGCAACGAGATGCACATAACTATGTGTCAACCTGTCAAACCTGTCAAGAACAAACCCCAGATGAGAACTCTACATTATGCTATTCCACAATAGCACCAAGGTGGAGCATGCCTCTAGTAAAGTTCTTGAAAACTCGAGAGTACCCTGACGGAGCTACCTTAGCAAGGAAACGTGCTCTTGAAGAACAGAGTAAGGATTATGCAATCATAGGAAAACAACTCTTTAAACGCGGGAAAGATAACCAATTAAGAATGTGCATTCATGAAAATGAATATCTCTCTGTCTTAGAGATGGCCCATACAGGAGCTGCAGGAGGACACTTCTCTGAAGACAAAACAGCAAAAATGATCCTCTTTGCTGGAATGTGGTGGCCAACTCTACATCAAGACGCCATAACATATGTGCAGCGGTGTGATACTTGTCAACGAACGAAATATCCTATTAGAAGAGATGAGATGCCACTTAGACCCATGATGAGTGCTAGAGCTTTCACGAAGTGGGGAATAGACTTTATAGGACCTATTAGCCCACCAGCAAAAGGGTCACATGCCGAATACATAATTGTAGCCACAGATTACCTGACCAAATGGGTTGAAGCAAAGGCAAGAACGAAAAATGACGCAAGAACTACAGCCAAGTTTCTCTTCGAGAATGTCTTCACTAGATTTGGACTACCTATAGAGATTGTGAGTGATAGAGGTACGCACTTTGTTAATGAAGTGATAGAAGCCTTATTGAATGAATTCTTAGTAATTCATAAGAAATCTGCTCCTTATCACCCACAAGCAAATGGACAAGCAGAAAGTTCAAATAAAATCTTGTGTACTGTTCTCACCAAAATCGTTAACAACGGTAGATCAGATTGGGATAAGCAGTTACACCATGCTTTATGGGCATTCCGAGTAGCCTATAAAACTGCAATAGGCACTACTCCTTTTAACTTAGTGTATGGACAAAACGCTATTTTGCCAATTGATTTCTTGATTCCCACTCTTAGAGTTGCAACTACTTATGAGTGGACCGGACATGAATTATCAGCACAATTGGACCAAATAGAAAAGCTTCATGAAACTAGGTTACAAGCAGTAGCGGGTATTTACGCTGCGAAAAGACGACAAAAAGCCTATTTTGATGCGCATATCAAGGACAAAAATTTGAAGGAAGGAGATTTAGTTTTGGTATACACTTTGAAACAACATGCTAGGAAGTTGCAGAAGAGAGGATATGGTCCATTAATCATCAATCGTATATCTACAAGTGGAGCCATCAGTTTAGCAACCTTAGATGGAGATGTGTTACCAAACTATATCAGTGGGTGTAGAGTAAAGAAATACCTAGAACCATTAACTGACGAAATTATGTCACGATTAATCAAAGGTAAGAATAGACGCTTAGAAGAGGAAAGAATACGGGAAGAAGCAAGACAAGAAGCATTGGAAAGGATAAAGAAACGAAAAGAGTGGATGAGAGAGCGAGATGAAAGATATCATCAAGGAGAAGAACTCATCCCGATGGCTAATTTTAGAGCCACTCAAAACCTAGGATCGCAAAGAACACAACCCTATCTAAATTTGGGAGCCGAAAAAACGGAGTATCACTTGGTAAATGCGCTTATTGATACAGGTGCCGCTGTAAGTTGCATTACGTTTTCTTTGACCCAAAAACTCAAAGAGACAATCCGCCCATCAATGGCTCAATTGATAGGAATAGGAGGAACCATTACTCAGTGCATAGGAGAGATCACTTTGCCATTGCATCTTGGTAACAATACTATGGAACAAAAACTGTTAGTGTGTCATGACCAAGATCTACTTGAAGAAGTAGTGTTAGGTCAAGATTGGATTTACGAATACGAGGTGACCATTCAATTGGCGCTAGGATATATCTCAGCCAGAATAGGACATCGTGAAGTATTCAGTTTTCTAGATGAGCGACCATTAAAATCGGTGAGCATGGAACAAACAGTTCAATCTAATGAACAAAGCCCTGAATGCATGATCTCTAGCACTATAGAGACACCTTCGTCAAGTACTATATGTGCGGACACAGTGAATTCTGCTTGCGCACCTGGTTCTAGTCTAGCAAGTCTTGAAAGGATCACCCAAACTGAAATCAACCTAACTGAAACATCCTGCTTCAAAGAGACTATGCCTCAGAGTAATTCAAAACCTGTCACCATAAAAATATACCCTATTCCATATTCTAACCAAGTGTGGATAAAGAAAGATCAAGTGAAGGAATATCTACGAAGACAAAAGCACAACGGACATCAGAACCAACGAGCAAAGCAAAAACCAACTCCGTCTGAACAGCGAAATCATCGACAAATTACTACACTATGGATTCCCAAGACAGTTGTAGCTCCTCAACAAGATCGATCGCAAATTTGGGTTCCGAAGTCTTGCATCCCAAGGCAAATCAACCGGAGGGAGGATTCCCGAAACAAGAAGAACCAATGCAATCCACCTGCAAAACAACCACAGAAAACGAGATACTGGAGAAAGAAAGAGTCTGTAAAGGCAGCCCGAGACGTGCCGAGAGTTATAGATCAAATGAAGCAGACCTACGAAACGAAGAAAAAAGCCACATTCAGTAGAAGTGGGCAACATACAACGAAGCCCAGCACAATGAAGCAAATCTGGATACCGAAAGACAAATTGGACGGCATGCATACGCCAACTACTTCCAATTGCACACATATGGAGTTGTCGAGATCCCAAGTATGCATGATAGGGCCACATTACAAGGCCAAGCATTCGTCACATCCTTCTTCTATTTCAGGATAGTCAAGCACATTTTCCTAATAGGGAAATAGGAGAGCACTTGTACATAACTTAAGAAAATACTCCAAAAAAATTACTAACCGCTTCGGCTATGGACTAACTTTTCTGTTTTCTTTTCAGCAGGAAATATAAACATAAAAATATGAAAAATCCAGGTATTACCTTTCTCACACACACGGGAAAGGGACGACACAATGCACTCGGAGCAACAACAAACTTATAACCAACATATAGAGGAGGATTTCTGAGAACATATGGATACTAATTCATACTCTATATTGAGTGCAGATGGCATCCACTGACTCCGAATCTACACAGCAAGAAGAGGTGCAACTTCTTCCATTGGAGTCAGTAACAAAAGCAAGAGGTCACTGGTTCAGAGATGATCAACCAGTGGCAGAGCTAATTTTCATGGCTACAATCAAAATCATGGACACAGATCATTATTTTCCAATCTTGTCCCAGGATTTCAAGTCAATAATACAAGGACTACCTCATATTGAGGACGTATGGACACAAGCAGGCATAGAGGCATTCCTCAAGTTACCTATATATGTACCAGACTTTCAGAGATGTGCACAGGTAATGAACACCATGCAGCCTGCCGCGACAAAGATCTCAGTCCCATAAGCGCAAGTATTGGATAAAGTCGAGACATGGAAGACCATACAATTCACACATGAATTGATTAATAAAGCTTTTGGATGGAATCAAGCAGGCACTACTAGTGTGAAAGAAGAATGCCATGATCCCAAGAAGAGGTCATTCCTGGAAATCAACAGAATTGACATTGAGGATGCTGTACGACTAGTACACCAACATTTTTGTTTCCCCAGCATGCATAGGTATACAGCTCCACAGAAAATTGTAGTCCAATTACTATCACATGCCATGAGGAAAATTGGGAACAAAGTCAATCTAACGGGGTATGTCCAAGAAAGATTGTTTGAAGCACAAAAGAAGTGGGGGCAAAAGAAGTTTTTAAATGGCAGTTCAGCTCTCACATTGTTGATTTATGAAGCCTTAGAAATGAAGAACTGCTTGAGAGAGATGCCAACTTCGGAAGGACTAGCAAGATATGTAAAGTCAGCAACGGTCCCGAAGAAGAAGAAAACAGTAGCTATGGTTGAAGAGGCTGGAACCAGCACACAGAAACCCATGAGGGGTACAAAGCGCCTACGAGAAGAGGAAGCTCAAGCGACACCACAATCAAAGAGAACGCACCTCTTACCGAAGATCACAACAACACAAATGCCAATCACTAAAAGGGATCTGTCTGCTGCCCTCGAACAAACACATCAGTATGTGCAAGGGCAAGTCAATTTGAACGTTCAAGGACATCATTATAGGCAAGCTAGTCAAGAGCAGACACAACGAGTCCCAGAGCAAACACCGAAACAAGCGGGACGATACAAGGAGCTGGGCATCGATGATTCCAGCACAAATACGGATTCCAGTCCCGAAAAAGATACTTTGGATACTGACATTCGGACTGAATCACACGAGGGTGAATGGAACGAGATAGATCAAGTGGAAGCCACGCCACAAAATAAGGAAGAAGAAGAAAAAAGAGTCGAAGAATCTATGGAATCGGAGCATGTCATTAAATTGAATGACACTACAAAAATAAGCATCAAAGAAGATACAACCACTGGGATTACACATGTCAAACCACCTATTAAAGAGGAAGATCAAACTCCAGTGAGTAAAGAAGCAAAGGAACTCCAAAACCAAACACAAGTTATAATAGAGGTGCCTGATGACACACCTCAGGGACATAAAGAAGACATGGGGGCTGAGCCAAGGATCCAACTTCAGATCAGGCAGCCCCATGACACCACATTACACATTGCTCAAGGCAAAGACGTAAACACCGGAGAAGAGCCGGCAATACCTAAAACATGGCTGAACGTGGATGTTACGCAATTGAAACCTGTAGTAAAACAGATGATTCAAACAGCCATGGACACTCAGCAGCAGATGATGGATATGGATGCCGAATATGATCAAGCAAAAAGGGAAAAGAATCAGTTTCAACTCATAAGTGAACAGCTATCGGCACAGCTGATTGCAGCACAAAAAGAATTGGCAAACAAAAATACTGAAGTGCTAGCAATCCAGACACAGTATGATGCATCCATCGACCAAAATCAACAGCTGCATACACAACTAGAAGAGTTGCAAAAATTACACAAAGCAAGCGAGGCTGAGAAAGAAAAAATGAAGATGCGAAGCATGCTATTAGAGCAACAACTCAAGCTATATCTAGAAGAGAACGACAGCCTGCGCGATAGGAATAAAGAATTAATGAAGTCTTTATTATATGATCAACCACTGTTACAACAGGGCCCCTCAGACACTAAAGAACAGGAATTAAGAGAACAGATAGCAGAGTATGCCGAGTTGCTGCGACAAGCGAAAGAAGTACAAGAGGAATCAGAACGGCGGCACACTCAGGAAATAGGTGACCTCAAAAAGCAGCTGAGTACAGCACAGGCAAAACTGGTACAGAGCTACAGTGAAAACATGGATCACGTAGCTGACATAGGTAAGGAGCTTCTAGCAACCAAAGAAAAACTCGGTGAAGCCATACAACAGATAAAGGAAAAAGATGAATGCATCGAAGAACTAAAGAATCAGAAGAAAGACAAAGAACCGATCGGGACATCAGTAGTGCCAGAAAAGAAACATCCTACTGACGAGGTAGAGGTAAGCCCTCTATCCCAACCGATCTATCATTCTCCCATATGTGAGCAGGTGGCGGATCTACATGATGATCATCCTATGCCATATACTGCAGAAATAAGTCAGAAGGAACGGGCACTAGTGGTGTCCCGATTGACGGAAAATTTTGAAAATGAAGTTATTAAAGTCATGAAAGAAGCAAAGATCAAAGGAAAAGACTTAGAGACGCTTATGAAGCCTTTCAATATTCCATACGGATTACTGAAAGAGAAAACACGTCAATATATCAAGAAGATCACAAAAACGAGCCCTGATGAGCAGCTCAACTTCGGGAATGATACATTCAATTTTACTCAAGCAGAATTTGAAGCCGCACAGCCAATTTGGAGAAGAAAGTTTTTGGAGAAACATCCGACATTAAGGATACACTGGCAAGCCGCTCCATATTCCCTGCAGGTAAACCCTGCATTTTGTCCTGTACCTCGTAGAAGAGAAGCTAGAACATTTTTGGACATGCAAAGGCAAGGTACACTAAATAATCAGTGGCTGAATTATCCTATGCTTCCGAGCCCGCCACATAATTACTTGCCAACAGAAGATTATATGGTCAAGACAATAGAATTTTGGCTACAAAATTATGCAACAGTACCAGATTTAGCTATCAAAATGACAAACAAAATACTTAGCATGATCCTTACAGTTTTGAAGGTCTTCAAGCATGCGGCTTATACCTTTTTGAATTTTATTGGAATTAACCAAGGCACAGACATACTTATTTTTGATCTATCAGTGATGCCAAGCAGACCAACTATAATGGCTTACTACTCCAGGCTTATGTTCTTGCCAAGTCCATATATGCAGACATTTGAAGAGGCATTTTTTACAGGATTTTTTGAGATTGATTCTGAGATATTTTTGAAGATGTCATCTAATCTCAATGCTAGATTAGTAGCATATGAATTAAGCTTCTTCGCAGATCACAGACAGCCACCACATGATGGCGTGAAGGCAGAACAGTGGAAACAACTGATGATACGTGAAGCTAATCTGCTGAATGATAAAGAGCAAACAGTATATCGAACATATGCCCGTCGCTTATCAAAGCCTGTCGGGGACGACAGAGTCCAGGAGGGGGGCAGTGTCGAGGGAGAGGCAAGTAAAAAGAAGAAAAGAAGAAAACAACGAAAGAAACAGCTTCACTAAAAGGTAAGATTTGAAGATACATCTCTGCAGGAAGCCCCGCAGGGGCGCATTACCCATCTCTGCACAGAGCCCCGCAGGGGCACACATCAGGCGAAAAGAGAAATCAGCCAAGTCACGCACGGTGGAAAGAAGTAAACAGCCTCAAAGCAATACAACAGGGTCAGATGTGTGCAACCAGGACAAATCAGAGGACCAAAAGTTACAAAGGGGTAGAGGCTGAAAAGTTTAAGAGGGTGACTAAGAACAGCACATTCCTAGTCACTGGTGGCGTGCGTGGCAACCCAAGTCAACAGGCAAGACAAGTGCAACAGGCTCTCGAGTAGTAGAGCTTGAATCAAGAAGGCCATCGAATCTGCATGTCTGTTTAACTGCAGACAATACTGACCAAGGGGAGCGTGCGAAGAAAAGCAAAAGGGCCTCTAAAACATAATGCAAGATCAAGAATCAGGCAACACGGACCACTGGACGCGTGCGCGAAACAAAGTCTGTCAAGGGACGACAGAGACGAAGAGGGGGAGAGTGTTGCAGAGCTAAAGAGCGCACAAAGCAGAGAAAAAGACGGGCCCCAAAATTTTTCCGATTTGGACTTCATATTTTTGTACCATAATCATTCTTGTAATATATTTTCCGTTGTAAAGGCACTAGAGGAGTCCTCTAGATGCATCCCCACAGAAGATTAGAAGCTTACCCATGTAAAATAGTAGAAATTTAGTCTTTTAGTGAATAAAGTGCCGGTCTCTTGTGTGAAAGGACCATTCTTTAGGGCACTAGTATATAAGTCAAATGTGACTCTTTGTAAAGAACTTTTTGCCATTGTGAGAATAGAGAGCACAGAAATTCGAATTTGTGTCTTCTTCCCTCCTTATCTTCTTCTTCGTGAGCTTGTATGCATGTGTATTGCTTGGAAAGAGTGCTTGTGAGTGTGGTCTATCCTTGAGAGTGTTTCTTTGCTGTAGGAAAGGTGTGTGCGAAGTGTAGGAAGTGCTGAAGTGTAGGAAAGTGTTCCCGCAACTCAGTATTTCGCTCATAACTTGAAGTAGGAGCATCGGAATTGAGTGAAACCACTGCCATTGGATGCGTCTTCTCGAGAGCTTCGAAATGCATATGCTACTCGCTATATTTGAAGTTCGGAGCTGGGAGAAAAGTCCAAAATACTGACGGCTGCTGCACCAAGTATCGTTTCGCCTTGACCAACAGTTGGAGCTTGATTGGATAAGTCTTTACCTCATTCCATTCTTCGAGTAGTTCATTTGCATTGATCATTATATGATTGCATGTCCTCATACACTCGGCTAGGTTTGTATACTCTTTGGATTGATATTTAAAAGCGTGTATCCCCACTATATGCACTTGTGAGGGGATTGGGGTATAGTCTCTTTCTCCGCAAGTCCCTAAGTTGATGCTTAGGTCAACACAACTATTCACTATCAATTCACTAGACCAAACTTCTAGTGACATGGATATTTCACCACCCACCGCACCTTCAGTCACATCCATCACCACTACTCACATACCCACATCCACACATTATTCCACCATCACCACGGCATCCACACTCCCTTACCCGACCCCCATTCTCCTTGCATTACACACTGAATAGCACGCGTTTTTTAGCATCCCATCATTATTTTCCTCTTCCAATGTAGATATAGCATTTCAACAAATGTTTTCATGTATGCATCAAGTTCGACAAGAGTTTGCTTCATTAGGACATCATTATCAAGCCTTATAGGAAATGAACACTCAATTACATGCCAATCTCAACTCCTTGGCCATTGAAAATGCATCGCTTAATGCATGACATCAAGAACTTTGCAAGTCTTATCACTCAATGGAATTTGAGTTAGAACAAAAGACCAAGTATGCCATTGTAGATGCTAAAGAACAATTGCAAAAACAAGTCATTAGGAATGCCCAACTAACTAGAAATATGGGAGCCCTGTGAATAGCCAAAGAAGAGAATCAACATTTACAGGTACAGAGGAGAGAATTTTGGAGCTGCATTGGACCATCCAGAGGAACTAATCAATCCCACTTGCTTCAAGGTTGTTCCCTCATAAACCATGCAAATGCTATTGGATGACCATGCATGATTGCTAGAAGATTAAGACAAGCTGACTGAGGAGTGCCAAGCACTCCAAAATGACAATGCCACCCTACGACTCAAAGAACCTATGAACCCACCTCCCTCTCAAGCAGTTACACTGCAAGAAATCCTAGAGGAATTGAACACCTTAAGGGCATGTGTGCTAGAACTTCAAGCTCAGGTATTGGATCACTCAGAGATCCCACAGCTGGACTCACCACCTGACATACCAGAAGCTAATGAAAAGGTAACCATTCTAGTCAAGCCAAAATTTGAAGAAGAATATGAACCTGCCATTGGTGGTTGAGTCATAGACGAAGGGCAAGACACTTTCGAAATGCCTACCCTCTCATGGATGAAAACAGTAGAAGAATTAGGTAAGACTCACTCAGCATGTGTCAAAGTGCAGTTACAAGCTATGGAAGCTATTGAGGAGACAATTCTTTAGTCTCCCTATTTTGTAGAACTGGAACCACACAAGCATATTTCCATTAACAGATTACAATGGCAAGAAGCCGACACATGCAACACAACTTGAACCAGCTGGCCTACCACCAAACACTCAATAAGGCAACATTTTTTTCAACCAAACTAGATGAAAGAGTTACTATAGGAATACCCGAAAATGATGCACATGTGGACAAAGGCCCCTTTGCACTTAAAGTATAATCCATGCTATGGTCCCATACCTCGTTGTCACCCCTAGATAGCTTTTGAAATTAAAGTATAAAATAATAAGCAGTGCCAAGATTTGTTCAATTACCCCTATTTCACACCACCACCAGGTCCTCCTACTATGGGTTACATGATGGCCACCATCATGCACTGGCTCCCCCATCTTCACAGAATGACAGATGTGGCCGCTCAGATGGCTGTAAAAATTTTTTATCTTATGCAGACAACATTCAAAGTCTTTTGATGCATCTATGCCCCACATGTTTCCACCCCAGGATTCAAGCATGGTAATCATGATTTATTCTATGACATGAGTACTACGACATCGTTCCGGGTGTGTTATGCTTGGCACTACCAATTAAAATATTTACCTGCATGCTACAAGATAACATTCAAAGATATGCTCACCATTGGGTTTTGGGAATACCATTCAAAAGTATTTATCAGCAGGCCTATGCATC
>CM035407.1:206522745-206552745 GCA_020310875.1 Ceratopteris richardii | reverse complement strand
AAAAAAGTTCAAGCAAATTGTAACTATTCTCAAAAAAAGAACATATTCCTAGGCTAGAAAACATCATCAATTCCACACAAAAACATGAAAATAAGCTAAAAAATCATGATGATTTCACTTCAAATACCTTGGTTATAATAACTAAAAAATGCATTTATTGTAGATGAATGAACCAAAATTATCAAAAGATTGCTTTCAAATCAACCTTTATAAGATCAATCATGCTACAAAACATCTTTGACTTCACAACAACAACAACAATGATAACAATAAACAAGATGCAATCGACAAAAGGTCAAGAAATGTCTACATACTAGAAGAAACAAATGAACAAGAAGCTCAAGTCAACTTCACCTATGATGATGTTTTGTAGAACACTCTCCTTTGTACCATCCTCATATTTGTATAGGAAAGGATTTGTATTGTCTGAGTTTGTTAAGAGAAGAATATCCAAATATTAAACCACCCTCCTAACATCTCTCTCTCTCTCTCTCTCTCTCTCTCTCTCTCTCTCTCTCTCTCTCTCTCTCTCTCTCTCTCTCTCTCTCTCTCTCTCTCTCTCTCTCTCTCTCTCTCTCTCTCTCTCTCTCTCTCTCTCTCTCTCTCTCTCTCTCTCGTATGGCTTGAGGTGTGTTGTGACACCAACACTATCTCCATCAATTATTTTTCCTCTATTACATGTATGTGTAAGTTGATCCCCATTGCAATGTTGTATTTGGTCCTCTTACATGTATGTGTAGGTTGATCCCAGTTCATTGTTGGCATCTCCTAAAGAGGTGTTCTATGACAATAGGGTGGATTTCTCTGCCCCAGTGCTTATTCAACATTCAACTTCCTGGAAATTAATTGTACAATCTCATTGAAAGAAGATTGTGAAGAACTAGTGTAGGAGAATGTGTCACTTCTTATCGCTAACACTAGAATTTGTGGGCTAAATTATCTTTTAGGTCCACACACTCTTCGATGCACTTATTGTAGCTATTCCTTGAATGTAGACTAATAATCTTAATTATTAATTTTTCAAGCCATCCAAGAATAGTGAGATTATTTTTTGTTCTTGTATTGGGCATCTATCTACATATTGTTCATACCTGCTAGTCATTATCCTTACCAGCCTCATAACTAGACTTCTTGAGTTGTAAATCTAGGAGGAAGAATCATGTTTTAATCCTCTTAAAAAAATGATAAATTCTTCCATTAGGCTACCTAGGTTTGAGTTTACAAACAAGGTTTGGAAGCAAGCTAAACTTGTTCATAGTAATGTGAAGCCAAAAGCTACATAATTGGTGAAAAAACTTGTGATGTGTTTAGCTCTTAAAAGTTGTTTTGACTCAACTGCATGAAAATTTTTTCATGCACTTCCCCACTTGCGATCATCAAAGGTGCCTACCCATACCCTAATCTCTTTGATGTGTATGTCTTGGCATCACTATTTGATCAATTTATTGAATTCCTCTTCTAGTTCTTATGAGAACAAGTCCTTGTGATCTCAAAAGACCTTCCATTATTGGATTCTTCATGGGCCTTGCAGTTCAATTCATTATAGTAGATGAAAAATCCTCTCTCATCTAACTCATGATAATAACTTTTCATGCACTTGCCCACTTGCAATCATCAAAGATGTCTAACCGTACCCTAATCTCTTTGATTTGTATGTCTTGGCATCACTATTTGATTTCATCTAGATCTTACGAGAACTAGTCCTTCTTGTGATATCAAAAGACTTTCCATTATTGGATTCTTCATGGGCCTAGAAGTTCAGTTCATTATAGTAGACAAATAATCATCTCACCTTTTCCAATTAGCATCTTCAAATGAACCTTTGTACCTCGTTGCAACTTATCATTCTATTGGTATGGCAAGGATATGTTATTCTTGACCCTTGAACATCTATCGCATGTGCTATTTCCTTTATCTTTATGCTCATCAAAATTGGCTTTGCTGTCATAAGAGACATTCGGTTCAATGGATGTATTATTTACTTTGGTCATTTTCATTCTTTAATGTTGTTATAATGCTGCTTTGTTGTCTTTTCTTTTCTTTTTCTGGTTATAATTTTTACTTCTTTCATTGACCTCTTGTTTACTTTTATGCATGTCCTTGTTCCTTGTTTGAAAGGCCAACACTCACCCACTCAATTGCACCCATTCAACCTCATTTCTTGTATTGATGCACACTAACAACTCAATACACCCTTGCAAGCATCTTATCTGCTTCTACAACTTAGTTGATTAATGTAAATCCACACGGTGGCATAGATGGCTTACACAGAAGGTTATGAACAAAGTTTTATGGTTATAACTTCATTCTATTGCAAGTAAACATACTAATTTTGTAATGAATGGCATTGCATATTATCATGAATGACACTGCATTTTCTCATCGATGCACAATAAGCATTCTTTATCGTATTCTATAAATATTTGTATAAATTTATGAAATACTACTAGAAAGACAGCTCTTAACTTATTTTAGTATTTCAAAGTCGATAACTTTTCAAAATTGATGTGTATTTTTTGGATCAGTTTGAAAAGCATGCATAGTAATTCAAAGGGATCTTTCAAAATTATGAAGTATTCCAAATGTTTCACTTTTTGTACCACATTCCTTGTTCTTTGCACATATTCCTACAAAAAGGCATCTCAATTCATTACACATAGACACTTTATCTCAACATCACAGAGGTTAGAAAGGTCATTATGGTCCAAAGTGAAATGAGTCATGAAGTTTCAATCTCTTAAAATGTCACAAAACAAGGTAAGTATGTTATGGAACAATATCCACAACAGCATCTCAGACTAAAATGCAAAGCTATCATATCAAGAGAGAATGATATGCGGAAGGAAAATAAGAATTGGAACCCCCTTATTATTATACTCATTCCCCTCAAACTTCCAAATTCTGGAGAACCATTGGAAGGTTGTAAGACTGGACACCACACAAGTCTTCCTTAAAAATGTAGCTGGTTGATCTACACATCTCTACAATGTAATCGAAGAAGTCTAAAGATCCAATGAACTTGGGAAAATTTCCAATAATTCCTTGTCTATGAATAACCCTTGTATTGCTAATCAAAAGAAAGGTTTAAAAGGAAGCAACCCTCTAACCTTAAGCCTTTGAATGTGATACAGTAAGAGGATGGTGATAAAAGAACTTTTGTATGAGGTTGAGCGGTTAGCCTCTATTTCATCCCTGTTGCATGTAATTACTCTCTCAATTTCAAAGCTTTTTATAAATAAACGTGAAGGTCCAACTCTAAAGCATCTAACCAGCTTAAGCAAAACAGAATTTTTCTTTCTATTCTTTGAGCTTTAAATCATGTGATAATAGAGTTTTCCAAATAGAATCATGTAGCTGGTGGAATTGTTAACTGTCAACATCTCTCCCATGGTTAAAAACTCCTAGACAAATTTCTAATACAATCAAGTTCTTTCCATACAGAAACAATACGGAGATTTACTTTTTTTATCCTTCTTGTATTCTCTCATACTTGTTCGCCTGTTGCAATGGGAACTCAAACTAGAGCTATGCTCATATTAAGCCTAATGAGCCCAAAAGGCAAGTTTCTTTATATATATATACCATGCTATAAGATTCCACTTAAAGCCAACACTAGTGTTGCAACCAGATAAAAGCTAGGATGCACCCTAAAAAAAGAACTTGCCAACCTATAGGCTACCAACAAAACTGGGAAGATAAAATGAAGTGAAAGTCAACCTCAAAAACCAATACACAACAACATTTTTCTCAAACAGCACATAAAGAGCTTTTCACGCATGAGCATATCACTCAAGTGATTCATAATAAGCTCAACAAACAAAAAAGTGTTAGAAACAAAAAGTTTTACTGAGTGACTCGTGGATCAGCTTCCAAATAGGCTTCCTTTTCCTAATGTGTATTTGTCACAACTTCCATTTTCTGTATCCCAGAACACACACAGGCACACTAAAGGAGAAAAGATAGACGAAAGTAATGAGACAGTGTTTTCAATTACGAGGCTGTGATTACAAAGCACCTGGATCAAATTTGTAAAAGTTCAATGTTACAGTATATATAAGCGGACACGAGCAGCAATAACACAGGTGACATGGACAGTCATTTGGTTGTTATGACTGTTTTCACGGTAAAATTAGAAGACAAACTTCAATTTCGTTAACCTCAAAAATGCACCCTTGCATCGGCAATCTTGAGGTGAGCACCAACTCTCTTTTGTAGTGTTGGTAAAATCCTCCTGCACAACTTCTCTCCCCCTACAGCAAACCATATGCCGACAGTATACAGATTGTCAGTCCCAGCTTTTAGCATGACTATGGCTGCAAGCTTGTAAATATCTAGGCTTATTAGTATATAACCCTAGAATCCTACAAGTTGCAGCCTCAGTCATGTTAAAAGATGGAATCCGCAACTTGTATACACTGAAAAGCAGTTGCAAAATTTACCTTTCTTTTTATTGTAGCAACAATCATACACACTGAAAAGCAGCTGTCAAATTTATCTATCTTTCTTTTGATTGTAGTGGAAATCAATCCATCTATGGAACTTAAGAACTCTCCTGCTGATAAAACTGTCTGATCGTGCAACAGCACTTTCTCTTTTCCTTTTATGTCGGAAAAGTAAGTCTTCTGTATCTAGAACATATGATACCTTCAGAGCAGCCAAAAATCCACGATATTCAGATTAAGCCTAAAGCCATTCAAAAAACAGGCAAATGAAACCATTAACATTAGCTATACCTTGGAAGTTCGACATGAAATTTTACATTCTAAACCATTGGCCACAAAGACATCCTGCATCACTTTAGACATTGCACTGTGATTGTCCTCAACAGCACGGCGATTCTTATTTCTGTTTTCAAAATTTCAAACAGTTGTAAGAATTCTTTCTTTTTCTACTTTTTCTAGTCTACTTGAAGCCTAAACAAATCTACGTGAAAGTAATAGATTTGTATCAGTTCATTCAAACAAATATTTAAGAACATATAGATTTTCAGTTTCACACTTTGTTATACACATTCAAGCAAAAATCCATGCCAATGCAAATGCGCATGACTTATAAAAGCAAAAACTCAGTAACGTCCTATCTTGAGAACATCTTCCAGGATTGTAGGTTAGGAGTAGCAGACATTAAATGTAAAATTTAGTAAGTGGCTAGGCATGACGTGCACGATAACAAATGTGTATCCTGAAATCTAATGCAGGTGTATGAACATGTTCCCAGATGGGTGATCTCATGCATACATTCATCTGCACTTCGTTATACACATTCAAGCAAATCCATGCCAATGCAAACTGCATGGCTCATGAAAGCAAAAACTCAAGGTCCTATCTTCTGAGCATCTTCCAGAATCGTATGTTAGGAGTAGCAGACAGTAAATGTGAAATTTAGCAAGTGGCTAGGCATGATGTGCGTGATAAGAAATATGTGTCTTTAAACCTAATGAGCATGTGTATGCCCCCAGATGGGTAATATGCACATTGCATACATTCATTCACTTGAAGATCTGTGCATTAAATGATTTCATATCTCCAGAAATAGAATACTTGAACTACAGCCAAAAGGTCTTAAACCAAAATTGCACTTGCTGCAGACTTCTCAGAAAGTAAACATAACTGAAATTTGCTTCCAATTTCACAGACTAATAGCTTTATCAAGATTCAACAGAAAGGCATGCACATTAGACAAATAACTCGTTAGAGGAAAAGTAGTTACTGATAATGCTAGAAAACAAAATGAAACAGAAACACCGATATTAACAATGAATATTAACAATGTCGGAAGGCCAGATATCTACGAGTCAGCATAAGGGTTACATCAAATCGTTTAAAAAGAATGCAAGTCAACTGAAGTGCAAGGAAAGTAAAACTGAGAAATGTGCTTGGCACCAACACAACTGCACATTGAGTATGCAAAGAGAAAGGGTATACCTTTCCAAAAAGATTGGAGGTTGATGTCCATGAATGTCAGCATTAGAAAACAAGAACCTTTGCAGGTAACTAAAGAAAGATGACTCAATAGCATTTGCAGCAGCCTCCAGCTTTTCTGCACCACCTTCCATTAGCTGAATAAAAAGCTGGCTGGGGTTCGATCTCTGCACATAAATAATACACAAACAACTAAATGGATAATCTAACAAACAATCCACTCCACATAAAAAAAGGAAAAAAATGGAAAATTTTACATGTTCAAATCTGTACACATTTTCATCCTGCAGGAGTGTAGAAGCATTCGCATGGTAAACTGCATCAATGAAACCATTGGGTGCTCGAGATTTCTCATAAGTATGTAGGGTTAACAACTTGTTTGCCATTTCATCAGATGCAATGGACTGAAGCTGATATTCAAGATTGCCAACAGTCAACACACATAAATAGCCAGAACCCAAGTGTAAAGACATGCTACAACCCACTACCTGTTTGACCAGCTTAAATATCAGCTTATCCATGGTAAAAAGTATGTAGGATTGAGTTCCAATGAGTGCACGGCAATCATCTTCAAACTTTGTATTGTCAATCGTTCCATCCAAGAGGTTATACAGGGCTCTCATAAACCTGGAAAGAGAAAAGCAGACATGGAGAATCTCAATGCAAAAAAAATCAACAGGTACTGCTTTATATTACATAATCTTCTTTCAATCGCAACCAGCCTCCATGCACTCATGATGGGAAACACTTAAACGGATATAAAAGAGAAAAGCTTCTACAGAGAAAAGTATACTTGCGATACAATTCAGAAGTATGATCTTTGGGGGATTTCTGCTTCTCCTCAGCAGCTATTGCATGAACTTTAGCAGCATGAATTCGCTCATACAATGCCTGAAAATTTAAATTTTATCTTAATTGAAAACAGCCTCTTGTAAGAATCTGCATTTTACACAACATGCAACCAACCTGGTGAAGTCTGAACAGAACATATAAAGTGTCATTTCCATAGAACACAGTACAGTCCCTGTTTGAAGCCAGATTTGACAATATAGAGGGAGCATGAGCCACAAGAGGAGTGCATGAGTGCAATAACTTCTCTGAAGAAGCCGTAGATGTTCCTTCTCCCTCAGCATCGGCCATTCCCTCAGCTTCAACTTCGCTCTCATTCTTAACGTCTTGCTCTTCTTCATCATCTTCCCGTGAGTCCTCTGCATTGCCGGACTCAGATCCAGAAGCTTCCTCACCAGCTTCAGACAGGTTCTCACTATTATCAGAGGATTTTGGTGCACTCTCTTCCCCTTCATCATCTGCATCTGCATCATGTTCACGTTCGCCCTTGACAACATGGTCCACCTCTTCATCCTCTTCCACGTGACCACCAAAGCGGTCGTTGATCAAAGTATCTTGTTTTACTGACATTGAGAGAGCTTCTATGGGGTGTCCTGGGCTAAAATTTCCAGGCACTCTCCCTTCTGCTTCTGGAGAGGGTGAAAGCTCTCCCTCTTCCCTTTCAAATCTTCCATTCACAACAATCCGAGGAGGATCAGCCCTCATATTGCGAATCTCATCATCTCTATTCATATCAACTATCCTTCTGCTTGTGTCCTGTTAAAGCAGATTGCCAGAAAAGCCTATCAGTGACAAAGAGGAATCAAACAAGAAAAAGAGAGAGAGAAGATAGAGAGCAGAGCAACATGCATACCATCAGATCCTTCGTGCTTCTTTCATTCGGTCTGTCAGAGACAGTATGAACTGGGTTTGAAATTATAAGTGCCATTAGAATTCTAGAAATCAGCTTGAAAGCTTGAACATTGAAACCTTGACTTTCTAAAGATATGCCAAATCTTACCTGTCACATGCATCTGATCTAACTGAGAAGTTATAGCATCATTCTTTGATACAGAATAGTTGGAATTAGTGAATTTGAGCTCCTCTGCCACTCCAGGTAGATATGGACCCCCATCCATTCTACAGGCAGCAGCATTTGCTTTGCTCTTTTCAGCTCGAGAAACATCCACCTTTTCATTCGAACCTGTCCTTTCCATCTCCATTTCTAATACCAAGCCCTTCTTCTCTTCCTTCCTATCAATCTCGTTCTTCCTAGATCCGGTATCCTGCAGTTTGGCAGACTTTGCTTTTGACACTTCCTCCGTATCTTCGGCAGCATGTGATCGGGAAGGCACACCAAATATTGGTTCAAAAAAGGCAGTCCAAAGTCGCATAATCTTGTCAGATTGCTCCATAGTAGAACACATTTCATCAGTCGAGTGCTTGATGATCTGATACAGATCCTCATTCACATCTGGCTCTGGATATTCAAACCTCAAATCAGGAATCAGTGATCTTCTATTCCCAGCAGCAATTGAAAGAATGAAATCATCATCTTTCTGCTTTCTCTCATTAATTTCCCTGATCTCTGCCAGAAGTGCTGTCATGTACAGAAAAACACGGAGGACTATAATTCTGAACATATAGTACCTTATATTGATAAATTACAACCAAACATCTTTAAATAAGAAACTTGTTGGTATTTCAAATCAGCGACTGCAAACGAAGACTAATTCTTACTATTCAACCCTCCCTCCCCCCAAAAAAAAAAATATTAATAATAATAATGATAATAATAATAATAATAATAAGAACTATTATTATTATTACTATTATTATTATTACTATTATTATTATTACTATTATTATTATTACTAATATTATTATTAAAATAAGAAGAAGAAGAAGAAGAAGAAAAAGAAGAAAAAATAAAGCTTGTGATTGTTAAAGTGTTTTTAATATTTTGTGCTAACCATCGCAGGAAAAGCAACATATAATGATCAATCCAGTGATGATGAACATGGTTCATGAGCTAGAGTTGTTTTTAATTTTGGGGTTTAAAATGTTATGTAGAACATCTTTGTATAAATCTAAAGTTTCGTATTGATATCAGATTTTAAGGTTTTTATGGATGTTCACACCTAATGGATATAACATTTGTAAAGCATTAAGGAAACAGATTTTTGTCGAAACGTTAGAACTGCTTCTTCAACTAGGATAAGCTTGGCATTTTTGCCAGAAATTGAATAAGGTAAGGAAAGGTGACAGCATATAAAATACATCTATTTGATTAGAAAGAACACAATCATTTGTAAAGAAACTCGTTTATCAATTAATACGAGGACATAGAATCTGCATTTTTGTCAGAATATAACTCACCTTTCACACTAAGACTCTTTTTGTCCTGTTGTTTAAAATAGAAACTCCGATGGTCCAAGGACTTGTGGTAATTTTTTGCATAAACTTCTGCCCACACTTTATTCATGTCTTCTTTACATTTCATCCACTCATCACGTTTCTGCTTCAACCGAGTCAGAATCACAGGAATTGCAATGGCAGCATTCTTGCGCAGCAAATCAACCACATCCAAACCATGGTCACCGTATATACGTTCAATACATCGGATGTTGATGGCTGGAAAACATGAAACAGGTTCTGGGACATTAGAAAAGAGAGTAAGAAACATGAGAGAGATATCAGCGCAAATCACTTTGAAACATTTCCATCTCTAATCAGAAATAAGTCAAAAACCTGAGGAACAACGTGAGAAGTAAAACCTATATGGCTAAGCTAATACCGTTAGGCTTAAGCTATCACGCTTAAGCCTTTAGGTGCTAACATGACAAGCAACCCAAAAGTGAGTGGGTACTTGTACGTTCTTTTTTCCTCTTATTTTTTCTTTGCGGGTGTTTGTGCGTGCGTGCGTGCGTGCGTGCGTGTGTGTGTGTGTGTGTGTGTGTGTGTGTGTGTGTGTGTGTGTGTGTGTGTGTGTGTGTGTGTGTGTGTGTGTGTGTGTGTGTGTGTGTGTGTGAGAGAGAGAGAGAGAGAGAGAGAGAGAGAGAGTGAGTGTTTGAATTTAAATTTCAGAAACTCCTACCTTTGGAGACTGACAGGAAAAAAAGCTTACTCGTTCAATAATTATTTTCTTATAGACATTGAAATACCATGGCTATCAGAATTTCTCTACATATTCTACTCTTCTAGTACTATTCTTCTAAAAAATTATATACCATAAGTATGTCAAAAATCTAGCCATGCGATATTAAATATGTAAAGGACAACCCAGAATGATGCACCAAACTTTCTTGTGAAAAAACAGAAAAACTATACATATTACATAACAAGAGCCAAAATAATCCAACATAAAAAAAGGACAGATATATCCTTTCTATATATACAGGTTGAGTTAATTGTAAAATAAGGATCACAGAAACTTTCTCTCCTTTGATTTCTCCAAATAAGAAGCAGAAATGTCATGGAGTTTACAGTAATCGCTTAAAATTCCTTATTATTGCTTAGAATCTGAATGAAGTCAAGAATCTAACATTTTATCCTGCATTCTCATGTTTTGAGATAGCTAACTTCAAGCACCAGCCTTTTATTTTACAGTGAAATAAAATCCTCCCAAATTACAGATCTGAGATAATTGTGAGCTTGCTTGAATTGACCGAGCGAGGAGAAGATCACATATAAGCTCATATAAGGACATATACAGATAAGAATGGGCCGATCCACCCTCCATGCAACCATATATTTGCTTCTAGAGTTAGTCCTTCCCCTTGGTTCCGTTTTGTCCTCAACATAGTCTTGGAAGTCATATGAAAAGGATTTTATAATGGTTGCTCCAATTGGTCCCTATTTACTTTGTACATAGTCATCTATATGTGTTGTTCCCTCATATCCTTCCCCTTAAGAAGACTCTTGGGAAGGCAAAGCAAAAGTGAGAAATTATCTTTGAAAATTGTCTGCTATCTCCCATTGATGATCCCATACACCTATCTTCCAAACTATTACTCCTATAAAATCAACATAATCGAAGTGACCTAAGTCGATATGATGTGTCCCTATTGGAGCAATAATGTGCAAGATTAGTGTGGAATTCTATGGAGATATTAAAAACCATACAAAATAGAATAAAAATCCCATAAAAAAAGTGATTACAAACCCCTCTAGAACTTAAATGATAGACTTGACCTCACGCCACTCCAAGTATTCCTAATCTTGAGTGTATTTGATTTGGCAATAAATATTAGATTGATGAATGGATCTTTCAGCTCTAGGTTGATGATATGCCTCATAATTGATGTCCCCTTTCCCCAATAGAATGTGTGAATGTGTGTGTGTATGTATGTATGTATGTATACATATATGTATGCATGCATGTATGCATGCATGCATGTATATATGCATGCATGCATGCATGTATGCATGCATGCATGCATGCACGTATATATGCATGCATGCATGCATGCATGTATCTATGCATGCATGTATGTGTGTATGTATGCATATGCACGTATGTACACATGTACGCATGCGCGCAGAACATGTACGCATGCGCACAGAACATGTATGCATGCGCGCAGAACATGTACGCATGCGCGCAGAACATGTACGCATGCGCGCAGAACATGTACGCATGCCCGCAGAACATGTACGCATGCCCGCAGAACATGTATGCATGCGCGTAGAACATGTACGCATGCGCGTAGAACATGTAAGCATGCGCGTAGAACATGTAAGCATGCGCGTAGAACATGTAAGCATGTGTGTAGAACATGTACACGTGCGTAGAACATATATGTATATGCGTAGAACATGTGTGGGTAGAACATGCAAGTATGAGAGTATAACATGTACATACAACATAGTAAATGTACATATGTACGTAGTACATGTACTTATATGCGTAGAACATGTGTGTGTAGAACATGCAAGTATGTGAGTATAACATGTACATACTACATAGCAAATGTACATATGTACGTAGTACATGTGCATAGGTACGTGTGAATATGTATGTGTGCACATGTATGTATGTACGTACATACATACTACGTAGGTACTATGTACGTACATACAGGTACCTATGTAGTAAACCCCAAATTCACCTTCAAATGCAAGTGCAACTGTAAGCTCTTGGTAATCAACCACAAGACTATATAGTCATAAGCTCCATCATGCATAGTATTGACTAGATACAATGGCATCCCCACTAACATAATCAATGCATAGAACTAAGAGCAAATACATGCTCTCACACAGACCACACAACCCACACACACCACGAGCATGAATTCAAAGGAAGCCCTACAAACTGAGTTTCTATCACTTCCGCAAATGATTGGCAAGCTCAAACATAATGAAGCCTAGCACACGGTGCGAGCTAAACATAGGAAAAGTTAATAGTACCATATCAGCTGATCACAACTTGGACGCGGAATCCAAAAGTGAAAACTGCATTTCTGCTAATACGACAAACATATAACAAGATGAATCCAAGTAAATCCTGAATTCACGTTCCAATGCACGTGCAACTATAAGCTCATATTAGTCAACCAAAAGATTATATAGTCATGAGCTTCCTCATGCATGAGTCTATGGCATCCCCACTAATGTCATGCTTGCCCAGTAGTAAGTGTAGAACTAAGAATGAATATATGCTCACACACACCCCACAACCCACGCACATCATGGGCATGAACTCAAAGGAAGCTTTGCGAACTAAGTTTCCATCACTTTCGAAAGTGATTGGCAAACTCAATCATAATAAAGCCTAACACAAGATGCAAGCTACTAGAAAAAAAATGCATAGTTGGTAGGTTATATTCACCTATCAACTTGTCACAACTCGAACAAATCCACAAGAGAAAACTGCATGTCCTTTAATGCGACAAATGTATCTACCAAGGTGAAACCAAGTAAACCCCAAACAAACCTTCAATGCAAGTGTAACTATAAGCTGATGGTAATCAACCACAAGAGTATATATACAAAGATGAATCCAAGCAAACCCCAAATTCACCCTCAAATGAAAATGCAACTATAAGCTCATGGTAGTTAACCACAAAACTATATAGCCATCATCTCCCTTATGATAGTATCAACTCAATATTATGAAATCCAACTAAGAATGAATACATGCTCATACACACATCCCACAATGCACACACACCATGAGCATGAACTCACAAGAAGCTCTACGAACTTAGTTTTCTATCCTTTTCAAAAGTGATGGGCAAACTCAGCCACAATGAAGCTTAGCACAAAATGCAACTAAAAGATACGAAAAATTAAAGAAAACGCATAGTTGATATGTGCATACACACCTATCAATTGGGCACAACTCGAACGAAGAATCCAAAAGTGAAAATAGTCCGCTAATAAACCAATTGTATATACCAAGATGAATTCAGGCACACCCCAAATTCACCCTCAAACGAAAGTGCAAGTATACGCTCATGGTAGTCAGCCACAAGACTATACAACCATTATGCATAGTATCAACTCAATACTATGACATCCGCATTATCGTCCTCAATGACCAATAGTGGGTGTAGAACTAAGAATGAATACATGCTTGAATACATGCTCCATCATGCATAGCATCAACTAAATACTATGACACCCACACTAATGTCCTC
This sequence comes from Ceratopteris richardii, assembly GCA_020310875.1. Taxonomy (NCBI): domain Eukaryota; kingdom Viridiplantae; phylum Streptophyta; class Polypodiopsida; order Polypodiales; family Pteridaceae; genus Ceratopteris; species Ceratopteris richardii. The sequence continues at coordinate 206,539,352 of CM035407.1, read as the reverse complement.
AGTGCCCAATAGAGGATGTAGAACTAAGAATGAATAAATGCTCACATGCACATCCCACGACCCACACACACCACATGCATGAACTCAAAGGAAGCTCTGCTTCTTGAGTTTCTATCACTTCCGAAAGTGATGGGCAATCTCAACCATAATGGAGCCTAGCACGAGGTGCAAGCTAAGCATAGGAAAAATTAAAGTAAATGCATAGTTGATAGGGTGTACACACCTATCAACTCGTCGCACTCTGATGAAGAATCCACAAGTGAAAACTGCATGTCTACTAATATGACAAAGCTACATATCAAGATGAATATTGGTAAAACCTAAATTAACCTTCAAATGCAGTGTAACTACAAGCTCATGGTAGTCAACCAAAGACTATATAATCATAAGTTCCATCGTGCATAGTACCAACTAAATACTATGACATCCCAACTAATGTCATGAGTGCCTATTAGTGGGTATAGAACTAATGTGTATGAAATGTATGCAAGCATATATGTATTTATGTATGAATGTATGTACGAACGGATGCAAGCATGCATGTATGTATGTATGAATGCATGCATGTATGCATGCATGTATGCATGCATGCATGCATGCATGCATGTATGTATGTATGTATGTATGTATGTATGTGTGTGTGTGTGTGTGTATGTGTGTGTATGTATGTATGTATGTATGTATGTATGTATGTATGTGTGTGTGTATGTATGTATGTATGTATGTATGTATGTATGTATGTATGTATGTATGTATGTATGTATGTATGTATGTATGTACGTACGTATGTGCGTACGTAAGCATGTATGTATGTATGTACCATAGTTGTTAGCAACGTTTTAGCAACGTCCAGGGCAACGTGTTTCTAACGCGTTAGAAACGTAGCAACATTTGGGCCTAGACGTTGCTAAAACGTTGCGAACACGATTTTTTTTTAGGGGTTCTTTTTTTAAATATTTTGGTACCCTAAGCTTCCTATATTTAATATATGATGAAGTGCATTGTTTTACACATATAAATATATATACACACATACACATTATGAATTAAAATTATATATGCGATATGTTGTATGTAGTATATATATTACACACATGCATACATACATATACATACATACATACATGCATGCTTACATACATCTATCTATCTATCTATATATCTATCTATCTTCCTATCTATCTATCTATCTATCTATCTTTTTATCTATCTATCTTACATACATACATACATACCTACATACGTAAGTAGGTACGTACATATAAATAGATACAAAGATACTTGCATATTACATACATACACACATACACATGCATATTTGTAATTATATACATACAAACATACATTTAAATTAATACCTACACAATTCAACATTCATGATATGGCTATAGATTATTGAGTATAGATTAGTCCCGACTCCCTACACAATTCAACATTCACAGTGATTTTTGTACTATTAACTAAGTAGTGAGATCAATCATCATAGAAGAGTACCCTTGGCTTTGAAGGGCAAAGGCCAAGGATGAAATTTTTGTCTAAGCTCTATAAGTACATTAGAAGGAGAACATTGGAAATCCAAAAAATTTGGATATCTCAAGGTGATAAGGCCCATACATAAAATCATACACAAATGAATCCCTACACTTTCTATGGATTTTCATGTCTTCCTTATTCTCCATGCTTTTTCATTGCATGTATTGGACATTTTGGATATGATTTGAAATAATTTATTATCTCGCCTAAGAAAAATTTAATTTTGGGTATTTTTTGGACTACCAAAAAAATAGCATGCAAAGCAACGCGTTGCGAACGTAGTGTAACATAATCCTGGTAGGAGATGGTTGAACCACACCCTAAGAGAGAGGATTAGGAAGTAATCCTCAACCATGGCTTTTGGGGCAAGTGGTTAGCCCATCACATTCCTAACCAAGAGGTTGTGAGTTCAATCCCTTACATTGGTATCAGAGCCATCTCCATAGCTTTTCTCTTCTTGCTCGAATTTTGGCGTGCGAATTCTCTCCTTCCCGCATCAATATGCGTGTCGCAATAGTTCCCATGCTTTAGCTTAGAGCAAGAGAGTATTAAAAAGTGTGCTAAGTGGGAATCGAACTCGCGCCCCTCTGTTGAGAGGGCGCTGCCTTAACCACAAGACAGAAGCGCCGTTCGTGGTATTGATTAACGAGGAGAACTATTTAGATCGACTGTTCGCTGAAGGAGACTCCATCGAAGAAGATTCAAAAAGGGTATTCTCTGTGTGCGCTCGACGGATTTGAACCCTGGACGTCCCCGACGAGAGGAGGCTCTCCTAACCACATCTCCAAACTCCGTCCGCGTCGAAGATTCTTCAGCAGAACTAAATGGTCAGTTGCGGCGCTGAATAAGACCCGAACTTGAAGTTTTAAAAGGTGTGTTCCCTAGTGCAGGGATCGGGTTTCGAACCCCTGCCCCCCCAACTGAAGGACGCCCGCCTATCCATACTGCCGACGGCGGTTCACGCTCCATATGCCTGCAGAGAATCATTTTCTCTTGTAATCGAGCGCTGCAGCAGATCGTAAGAAAGAACAAATAAAAAGCCACTCTTCTCTGCTTCCGCCCGCGAGATTCGAACCCAGGCGGCCAGATTGAGAGGAAGTCGACGTGACCAAGGCGCCAAGGAGTTTTCCTTGTCATCTATTGGGAAGACAGTATTCTAATGCAGTAATCTGCTCAGAAGTAGTAGCCAAGTTTTTTTTCTTCATCCAAAGAGCCAAGTCCTCTTATCCATCCAAGGAGCCAAATCAGTTGTTGCAGGCCGAACCCGAGGAGAATTCCTGTTTGAAACAAAGCAATAACCAAGGAGAATCAAGGATTGAGCAAAACTTGAAGGAAGAGGAGCTGTGGAGTGAAGATCCGGAGGCCTTTTGGTGATCGAAGTCAAACTAACTTTGAATTCGGACCAAAGTCTTGAGAGAAAAGCTCTTCCAAAGGATCAAGGGAAGGACGTAGCTCTATGTGGAGCTAAGTATTTTCCAGTTTTTGCTTGGCCTTAATGCTTGATTTATCTTGTTTTCATTATTCTACACTTAATCATAGATGCACATTGAAATAGCCAAGATTTCAATTGATTAAGTCTAGATTAGAATAATGAATTAATCCATTTCTTATTTCAAGCATTAGTTTGCATTAAGGAAAGACTTGATTTCAAAAAGATCCTTGTGCATCAAAGAATGTATTTTGGTAGTTTAAATACATATTTCCTTTCCATTGAGTAAGTTTTCTATTGCACTTCAAGGGTATGTTTTTATATCATAGTGCATTAGGACAAAGGAAAGGATATACATGCATTAGGATTGCATGATATACATTCTTAGTACAAGAAAAAATCGTGCATCAAGCTCATGCATGATTGTTGTATTATTTTTTTGGGCATGCAAAGAACATGCATGCATACGCATGTGAGCATATGCTTTTGCATGTAGATACATGCATTTGCATGGAAGAATGGAATGCTGTTTGCAAGTAGATATGAGAATGTACTCTTAGTATTTAGCTTACTCTATAAAGCTCGCAGTTTGACATTAGGGAAGACTAAGGACTAGTTAGTTGCAAAGAGATACTAGTTCTAGTTGCAACTCAAGTAATTAGTCAATTTCTTCCCAAGTCGATACTCTACTATCAAACATAAATACTTAATGAGAATTAAGTATGTTAGATGTCTTGCTAGGTATAAGTAAGCACTAAGAGAAAGTTAAGTAATAAATTTCCTTGATGACCAAGAAAATTTAATTACTTGCAAACTCTTTTGTGATGTATGATGCCTCTAAGTACTGGATATACTTAGAAAGTCATGCAGATAAAGCTTTAGTTGATTAGTTATATATTTTATGTAACTTCTCAAGCATCCCAAGGTTGGATGAGAACACCAACTATATTTTCAAAGTTCCATGAGCACTCTTCTATTTAGAAGATTTTGAAAGTTTTAAAGAATTTTCTTGTGGTTTCAAGATTTATATCTCATGATGAAACCTCGGTAAGTGACTTTTTGGAATTGAGATATGAAATAGTCAAGCCTTCTATTTCATGTGAGATCATTCTCCTACCATGTTTAAGATGAATTTATTGTTGGGAAGGTAGATGTTCCAAGTAGAGGATCTTAATTGATTCATGAACTCTTCCCAAAATACACATAAATTCATATTATATGATAGGTCCAAGGAATGATGAAGGCAAAACCTCTTTAGGATATAAACGTTTTGCCAAGATATAAAGGTACCAAGCTTTTATAAATTTTCATTTGATTTCATCCCAAGGGGTGATGGAAATCAAAGGTTAAACCTCAACATCAATTGATCCTTGATATCAATAAAAGGATGTTAAGTTCTATAGTTGCATCTCTGGTAAATGATGCAACTAGCTAAGCAATCTTTAGGAAATAATATAAGTTCCTAAAGACTTGAAGCAAGTGTGAACTTTTTATTTAGGAGTAGAAAGTTCCAAGAAATGGATCTTGAATCCATGAACTTCTCCTAAACAAGTTATAAAGTTCAAAGTGTTCATAGTTGCATTACTATTGGATCAATCAATAGATGCTTGGACTTTAAACATAAATTTGATTAGTGAAATATGTTTAAAAAACTCTAGTAACATCTGAAGATTGACCAATAATAATGAGTCTTGTATCAAACTCAAGAATAGAAGTCGATATCACATAAACGAAAAGTCAACTTAAACTTTCATACTGGCAAATGTGATATTTCGTCTCTAGTTTGATACTCAAGAAATAAATACAATTGAATCAGTAAATTTTTTGGATATTATTTGAAAGAAGTTCTTTCAAATATTCTTTTTACAAACGATTCCAAGATGAATCATTTGCTTCAAATTATAGCCTAGTATTACTTGATAGGAATAAAAAAGTTCTTGAAAGAAAAATCTCCCCAGACGTGAGACTAGCATCTTTCAAGAAAAGTTATATAGTAAGTAGTTCCCAGTAAATCCCTAACCACCAGTTTTGGTATTTAAGTCCAAATAAGTGATATAACCTAAAGGTATATCAAAGATTCTTAGCTTTGGAATCTGAGAGGCATAAGTGTATGCTTGGACTTGTGTAAAGGGAAAGATCTCTAAAATCCTGCAGGTAAGCAAAGAAGCTTAAAGATAGTTAAAGAGATCTTAAAGATAAAGACTATAAGTCTTTATTTTTATCGCAAGATCAACCAGACTTGATCAATCTTGGCCATGATTGTCCAAGAATGTGCGATTAGAACTACTCTGTAGATTGCCCAAGTATTGGCAGTAAAATTCCGTTAGGAATGATTCACTCAAGTTCCATTTATTGAATGGAAAAAATTGTGAAAAAAGTAAACTGTTCCAAGTCTGAACAGAGTAAAGAAATTCCAAGAATGTAGTCTGCAACCGTGAAGACGGTACTTAAGTCTGTGGAAGGTAAAACATAAGTGTTTGCCTATCCTTAAAGGGATTTTGGTACAAATCCAGAAAGCATGAGCGGATGCTTAAGACTTAAGCAGTAAAGAGATTCCTAAATAAAGTCCCCGGGGTAGGTACCTAAAGCAACAGTAAAGAAAGGAATCTAAAGACAAGAAGTCAAAAGCTCTTGTCGCTACAAAATTGGTCAAGGGTAAACCAATTGAACTTGAATTTGAGAAATTCAAGTACTTGGAATTTTGATTGGTTTTTATTTGAAAGCCCCAGTAAAGAAGAATTGATATTCTGTCATGAGGTTTTCAAGTTTCCAAGGCAAAGCACATGATTATGAGGTGATCATGCGAAGGAATCAAAACCTAGGAAAATCTAGTTAGAGGTAATGCCTGAAACTTCCAATTCTTGTAAAAGAATTGAAGAAATAAGGTACTCTATCAAGAGATGTTTAGACTTTAGGATAAGAATCACCCACACATTAATGTGAATATAAAATAGGGTGGTATGGGACACCAGATTTTATACTCAGATTGATGTAGGAAAGATGGAATGGGACATCGGACCGTGGGATGATGATTATCTTTTAGTCCTAGTTTGGATTTTGAAGTTAGGTTTCATCCTCAAGGGAATTAAGACTTCAAGAAAAGTTTAATTCGTAAAGGATGAAAGTAGTATCTTACGATACTTCAAGGTAACTTCAAGATTAAGGAAACTGAAGATATGAAGTAAGTAACTTCCAAGATCTTCTTAAGACACTTCAAGCTTAAGTGTTATTGATCAGAAATATTTGATAAATTTTTGAAAGAAGTTGGACTTTGATTTTGAGTTGATCTTTTCAACTTAAGATTTAATTGACTAAGTCAAGCATCAAGTTCCTAGTGTAACTTGATAAATTCACTCTTTCGACTCAAAGAAATGCACAAGAATTGCATTCACGATTAGGAGTCAAAAAGACTGAATGTGACATGAACTTAGTCTCAAGTGAAGCATTATTTGAAAACTAAACTCATCAATAGAACCTCAGTGGGTCGACACACTGATGTTGGTTACCACACTAGTATCTTGTGGTTGGATGATGTTTTTGATTTTCTTTGTATCTTTCTGAGAATCCAGCTTATTTCTCTGAAAGATAAAGACAATGCTTCAATATCTTGTTGAAATAGATCTTTGAAAAGTAAAAGTCCTGAGTCATCTAGTCTTTGACTCATAGCAAGTTTATGTATGTGCGAAGTTTGAATTGCTTGTACAAAGTCTTAGTTATCTCTTTCCGCTTTCCAAATCTTTTGGAATTGACTCAGATATGGTATCTGATTCCTTTTGCAAAAGACCAGGGATAGCCGGTTAGAATTAGATAACTAACTTGAACATCCTAGATAGATGTTATGTACAAGAACCTTTTCAATCTTCAAAAGATGATAAGTCTAAGTAGACTTATTCATTTGATTTTGCTTCAAGTTATAGCATAAAAGATTTCCTAGAGTCCAGTATACACTAGAATAGAGAAGTTAGGAATTGCTCATCAGATTGACAATTCCCAAGAACTTTCAGTTAAAGTCTTTGAGAAAAGTGTCCTAAGTTGGACAATTTTCATTTTGAATTTGAATTGGTGAAGTTAGTATGGTTGATTCCACCAAAATGGTAAACTTTCTCCTACAGTTTACAAAGGATTTTTAAACTCATAAGGACAACGTAGTCCTCTAGTCGGGTGAAAAAATCAAGTAACTGTTAGATAAAAGTAAACCATTGTACAGACATCTAAAGTTAGATGTATAGGACAACCAAACTTCAAGTTCTCCAAAACAAATTCAAGTGAATCAAGAATTCTTAAAGTCTTGCAAGGGATAAGAATCTCACCTTCATTACTAAGCCCATGCACCAGTTATGCCTAGAAATGGACTAGTAATTTGAATCCACTTAATTCACATGTTTGTGCCTAGATCGCACATCCAGAAACTGTGAATTAGCCAGGGATATGTGTTTAGATCCACCTTTATTATTCATTCACTATTTTGTACTTTGACTAGTTTATCAAAGTGCAAAGCGAGATAGTGTTTAGAATCATTTGGGCAAGGATGCCACCACAGAGATGAGACATGTTCTTCCAGTTCTAGAACATGACCATGTTCTTCCAGTTTTAGAACATGAGGCTCGGGGGTTGCCTACAGTATGTATATAGCTCTATTTTCGAGGACGAAAATCTTTTCCAAGGGGGAAAGAATGTAATAAAGTAAGTCTATGATCCAAGGGTCTGGCCGGTTCAGACAGATCTGAAATCGGATACCGTTTGGTCATCCGTGTGTATGACCAAAGATCTCGAGTTTAGACTTACTAGGAGGTCATTTACTCTTGTAACCAAGTAATCCACTTAGCCTAGTGGTTAAGACTCAAGGATGTGAAGGACGAGGTCTTGGGTTCAATCCCCATGGGATACATGGGAAGAGTATTTTGCCCAAAGAGCTCTAGAACCTTCTAGAAGCATCCACTGGACACTTGGCGCACATGCAGTTACATGGCTGACACTTGGCTGGTTAGCATCCACCTGCCCAAGAAGGCAGTCCCCTGGAGAGAGCTATATATAGAGGCATTTGGTTGGGAGGAGAGTCATCTCTCAAGCATGTGGTGGTCGTAATCCTCGTTCTCTTGCATTGGTATCAGAGCCTAGGAAGTAGGCTTGGGCAAAGTGGAATGATCCAATGGCCTCTAAAAAAGGCGCTTGGGCATCCTCCATGTGAAAGGGTAGGATTTGTGGAAGGCGCGCGTCGATTTCAATGATGGACCTTACAATGATTGGGGTGTATCTCCCAATCCGTAGGTCGGATTGAGGCGTGTAATATACCGTTGGAAAGCTCTCGGAACGAACTTTCCAATGAGCTAGCTTGCAATGTGTGAATTCCTTGGGAATCCTTGGATGGAACTTGATTGAGTACATCCTGCCAGTCCCATAGCTGGTCAGGGTACATCCTGCCAGGGTACATCCAAGGTACATCCTACCAGTCCCATAGCTGGTCAGGGTACATTCCCAAGGGAGTTCAAGGGGGGAAGAATGTAACATAATCCTGGTAGGAGATGGTTGAACCACACCCTAAGAGAGAGGATTAGGAAGTAATCCTCAACCATGGCTTTTGGGGCAAGTGGTTAGCCCATCACATTCCTAACCAAGAGGTTGTGAGTTCAATCCCTTACACGTAGCAACGTTGCAAAGTTGCGGTTGCGAAGTTGCGAACCGTTCGCAACGCGTTGCGATGCAACTATGGTATGTACGTACGTAAGCATGTATGTATGTATGTACGTACGTATGCATGTATGCATGTACTTGAGTATGCATGTATGTATGTATGTATGTATGTATGCATGTATGCATGTGTATGTATGTATGTATGTATGTATGTATGTATGTATGTATGTATGTATGTACGCATGTATGGATGTATGTATGTACGCATGTATGTATGTATGTATGTATGTATGTATGTATGTATGCATGCATGCATGTATGTGTATATGTATGTATGTATTTATGTATGTATGCATGCATGCATGAGCACATCTGCATGCATGCATGCATGCATGCATGTATGTGTATATGTATGTATGTATTTATGTATGTATGCATGCATGCATGAGCACATCAGTATGTGTTTATCTTCGTCTGCATTCCTCATTCTTCTCGTCTAGATATGTGTATGTACAAACATGCATGCACAACAAGATACTCAAACGGTAAAATATTGGAAACTTGTTCACCTGATAAGTAGTCATCAAGATGAACCTGACCATCTTGTTTTGCATTTGCTTCTTGAAGCTTTTCCAAGAGATCCTCCATGCGCTTTGCAGTGACAGCAGTGGATTCCAACAACATATCCAGCTCGAACCTTTAAAGGGCATTTAGTAAGAGTTAAGATGGGCAGCAAGGAGATCACGCAGAAAAGCTTGAGAAAGCATCAAACATATACCGATCATCTTCACAGCGAAACAGACTTTCCTCATATTGGTTCCTCCTCATATGCTTAAATGAATAATCTTCACTTCCCGATGTCACAGACACCCAATTGTCATTCAAGACCTCATGTGCTAAAGGCTTACGGTGGCTGACAATAGGTTTCGGATACTATAAAGAAAAGTGTGCAAGGAAAACATTAGACCCATGTATGACTAAGTTCATATTGGTTCAAAAAACCATAGATATAGATCAGACCGACTGGCAATAGGCCTACCACCAAACAGACAAAATGCATATTCTCAAACTATACTGCAAGTCTGCACCATGACTCAACATTGTAAACAATGAAGAAAATTGTAAAAAACAAACATAATAATGAAAGAATGCTTACACTCTTGGGTAAAAGCCGATAACTTGGAGTACACTGCTCACAATTCGATAGGTCAAGCTCAGATATAGGTTTTGCAGCATATTTTTCTCTGTTGCTTCCTGATAAGCCTTTGTGATTAGAGATCTCACGAGATGGAACGTGCCTCTCTCTCTCTCTTTCCTTCTCTGAATCTCGCGCATGTTCAACCCTTTCTTCCTCCCTGCATCTCTCCCTTTCTTTCTCTCTTTCCCTCTCTTTCTCCCCCTTTGGTTTTGAAAGAGGTCCATCTCCAAGCTCTGCATAGAATCAACAACAGCTCTATGAGACGACAAATAAGAACTAGATTCAAGTAAGAACCTGAACAATTTTGGGTACTCAAATAAAGTGGCTGAAGGAGCTCTTACTTTTGCTGACAAGATTGGCAAGGTACCCCTCTGAAAATAAAAGATGAAAAAAAAGTGTTGGCACATCATCAGAATACAGGACAGGCATTAAAAAAACCCAATCACTTTATATTACCATTGCTTTCACAGTGAGACAAAAAGTCATTGAAACCCTCTATCAAATCAGGAAACTTGCCCAACAGTCCATCAACCTGAAAAGCCACATCTTTACTTAGTACCTAAAACTGAAACAAGAACACACTGCAATTAAAGATGCATTATCAAAGGTACATAGTGGACAGAAATACGTCTTATGTCTCATACATGTCTTCTCACACCCCATGTCCATACAAATTCATTCTATTATTCATGATGTTGAAGTAACCAGTATAAAACTAAAAACCATAATAAGATTGGTTCAAGGAAGAGGAACTAAAAACACCATTACATGCTCCCTCCCATGATAGCATGGCCAACCCTATCTCATTGTCCTTCCTTACATATGGGCATATGTTGACACAATGGCATACAGAGTTCCTAGTAACACTAACAAGATGCAAGGAGATATGCATATGAAAAGTAGAGGCTAAAAATATGTTATTCCACCAGCAGAGCTCCCCTAAAGAATGACATCCTTAATGCACAAGCATCCAAGCATACCCATGGCCTAAAATACAACACCCCCCCTTTTTCAATTAGGTTATGCCCTAAAAAACATAATGTGGGATCTGGCTTTTTCAAACTGCTATCCCAAGAAGATATCCTTGATATCAGAAAAGGCACTCTCATTTATGAATTGAAATCAGGCCTACCAAGCCATGGAGTTGTTTGCGTGTTATAATCTCCTCGCTGTAAAGATTTAAGCATTTCAAAAATTCTTGATAGGTCTCTTGACTCCGTAACTTGCTCTTCACAAGCTCAAAAAATGCAAGCTTTTTCTGAAGGCCTGTAACATAAAAAAGCCATTGTAGAAAAGACATGTCAACAAAGCTTATACAGTCATATAAACATGTGCATACCCTTAGGAACCTTCTTTTCATCAAGTGAGGAAAGAGGGGCAGCAGATGTTCCAGCCATGGTTTCCCCCGCCTCTCCACCCTGAGAGTGCTTCCGAATCAGCTCATCTGCCCTCCTTGCTGATATTCTCCTGTTTGGCAATCTTTGCTGAGCATCTGAAATTTTATCCCCTTCTTCCTCTGAGTCTTTTTCTTCTTTCTCAGCTTGCCTTTGCTCCTCCTCCTTAGAGTCTCTTTCCCTTTTAGCTTGCTCCTTTTCTGTCTCCATGGGGATCCGTTCATAGCGATCACGGTCAATAACCTTCTCTGAACTTTGATCACATTCAACCGGAGTGTTTACCACTTTCTCTTTCTGATTTTTAAAATATTTATTTAAGAAAAAAGGGATTAAATAGTTGTGTGAAATAAAAAGGAATATGAATCTACACACATAAAATTCAAGAAGAATGCATGAACATCATGAGAGAAACGTCTTGCCTTGATAGGTTTTTCAACTTGCGGATGTCTTATTGTTAAGGGCTTATCATCTCTGTGCCCCATAACAATTCCAGCTCCTCTTGATGGAGGATGTGAAACACCACTAGAGTCGGGTAGGAAACATGCAAACTCATCTAATAGATCACGATGATCTCTGAATAGAGCTGCAACCTGAAAATAAGCTTGTAAAATCATTATCAATACTACATGTTCACTTACACTTCACTACTACATAATTGACTTCACTATTACCTAATTGACAGGTCCAAAAGACAACAAAGATACTCTGACAATGGTGAGTCGATGTGAACATGAATAAAATTTCATAATTTGAAACAGGTATAGCACATGCAATGTATTGAGTTTGCCATAAGACAACTGAAGATAATGTTTTACAATCATTTCCACTTTTTACTACATGTAATAAACCCAAAATAATAGTCATAGTAGCAATAAACATTTCCAGCTTCTTAGTGTGATGTATGAAGTTGAAAATCAAGAAGTCAACAAGCATGTATTTGATCAATCATAGCATGGAGAAGGGTTGCCATAGGTTTAAAAACACACACCATAAAACGCCCATTATGTACGGCATTCCATACAGCACTTTATCCATTCAAAACTACCGTGCAATCACCACACTGTATAGAAAGGGAACAAAAAAAACTCTAACCTCACTATATACTTCATTTATTGATTTGTTCCCTTTCCGATACATGTTCAAAATCTCCAAAAACGCTTTGTAAATGTGATCTTCCTTTATAAATCTATTCTGCAGCCAAAAAGAAAAAGAGGAAAATGATTATTGATAGTGCATGTTCCGTTGCAAGACAATGGCCCTACAAAGATAAATATTATGTTAAAAGCATGCCTTGATTTTGTTGACATAATGTATGGCCTGGTCAAACTCTATCGGCTGCCTTTTGGGCTCTTCATCAGGTGATAACCTGATCTCAAACCCTTTTGGAAGGAATGCGTTGAATCCTAGTATAAGCTCTCGATGGCCTTTAAACAGTTCTTTTACTCTCGCTATAACTCCAGGTGTGTTTAACCTTCACATTACAACCGCAAAATAAACATATTAGGATGTTGATTTCATGGCCGCAGTCAAAGGGAAGAGAAAAAATCATCCTAACTATTGTAAATATGCAAAAACACGCAGACAGATCACAATTCAGAGGCATAACAAAATAGGACTTACTTTTGCGCTTTGAAATCCTTCATGACTTCCAAAAACTCATCATATTTTGCTTTTTTGTCCTTAAAGATATCTTTGACTGCTCTTAGGTAAATTACTGCATCTTTCGCAGTCAGCTGTTGCTGAGACTGCCCAGCAACTATTGGCCTATTACGATTTCAAGATATTAAAAAGAGAAATACCATAAGTTCAAGAACGCATCTGCCATTTAGAGTACACAGATTGGCATAGTAAGAGAACAAATGAAAGAGCTCACATCTCTCCACGTGAGGCTGTATGCCGTTTAGGCTGTGTCCCAGCTGCTCCAGTTTCATCTCTTGCGCGCTTCATTACGACGGCTTGTATATCTCCCTTTTTTTATGTAAACCTGCATACACCCTTGCAGGATCTAAGTCTCCGATTACTTGCACTGCATGCTTCTTCTGCTTCGTGAATCTCACCTTTGATGTACAGCAACAATAAGATGTGGGAAGGAGCCCACCACTATTAACCAATCAAAAATTTCGGGCACTTCTTGAGCCCATTTCTGTCAATCACTTATGTTTGATACTTAGTACCTGAAAGTACATGAAGAATGAAATAAAATACAGGAGAAAAGTAATACAAAAGCGAACGCGATGAGAGATGCGAAAGGCGAGAATAGAAAAATTTGATAATAAGAAGAAAATTGGAATCCTGTGACAGTGTGTTTGCATGTTGATCTACAGCAATGAATTCAGAGAATAGTAAGGCGAAAAAATTATCCGAAAATATTCCTCCAAGTTACGGAGCCCCGCGTTTCCGGACACAGCTCACAAGTAACATCGGTTTATTTCATGCAGGAGACGTGATATAAGGGGTTGATTGTTTAATCTCAAGGAAGAGATGAAATTAAAAATAAGAAAACAGCTTTGCAGTCATCGCTTTAATGCAGGGAAACCAAAGAAGAACGACATGAAGCGGAGTTTTTCCCGACGGCTATAGCAATGAAAAAGGGACTATAAGCGTGAGAGGACGAAAAGATGAGTAGGGAATATAAACGCGCACCTGTACACGTGATCTCTCTGCGTTCAAAAACTGAAGGTGGTGAGCTCGAAAAGAGATCTCCGATAAAATGCGTTGACGCCGCCGCAGCAGCGCCAGAAAGGAAGGAAGCTTTGCTTCTGGTTTTGTAGCTATGGCGATGGTGGCCAACGACACGCGAACAAAACGAGCGAGTAGAAAGCTAAAGGGAGAGAAGAGAACGAATAGAAAAGAGAGGGGAGAAGAGAAGCGAGAAAAGCAGTTTGGTTTGTAAAACTACGTTTCAAGTGTCCCCTATCGTAGCCATCGACCTCTTCTCTATCTCTGGATATTAATATATATGCAAACATGAATAAATAATAAATAAATAAATATATATATATATATATATATATATATATATATAGGTAGATAGATACACGTGGAAATGGAATAGGTGAAGAAAAGAACGTAATGTTATCACTAAAGCCCCATCGTCAACACTAAAGAAGACCTAATATTTATTTGAATAAGAAATGAGCTTCTAGCACTAACCTTGATAGAGTACTTGATAAGCAAGCTAACATATGTTACGTGTAGTCCAAATCAAACAAAAAAAAAGATCTCTTCCAACTCTACTAGACATGAAAAGAAGAGAGAACATGAGCCTAAGTAGTAGATCCAACCCAAAGATAGTACGGTTTTGTTGTGGATTGTTGTTCTCTTTAATTGGGAAATAGAGCCAGACATTGTTCCATGGACTAAGAATATTTGAAGTGAAGAGAATACCAACAAATAGTTCTTTATTTGAGAGAAACGTCAGTGGGTGTTGGTTAGAGGTGGACCATAGTAGAAACATCTAAGCTAGATGTTTTGATCGACCATAGTAAATGTCCAAAACAAATTGAAGTGAATTTGAAGAGAGTTCTCAAATTCTTGAAATAGTTTGAGAATCCAACCAATTTTTTAAGCACATGCACAAGTGGTGCCTAGAAATAGACCGCAATAGCATGTTGGCTAGGATATTTAGAATCTGCCCATTTCACACGTTTGTGTTATGCATATTGATTCACGGATAGCATAGAGAGAAAACAATGAATTGGGAAGAGATGTTTAATCCACACTTATCATTATTTCCATACTTTGCATTAGATTCTTCTTATTACATGCAAAGCTCAATGGTATTTATAATGTTTACTCCATCCTTATCAGTATTTCCATATTTTGCATTAGATTCGTCCTCTAAAGTGCAAAGCTAGATGGTATTGAAGCAAATAATGCCTACCTTTAATGCCAACTTGATATATTTATTATTTTCCTGAAGTAATGTGTGCATGAGAGGGGATGGACATGCATGGGTGCACGTGCACATGCATAGTTTTCACCATTGGATTCATTATTGTTCACATAGATGCACCATGATTCATAGGGACACTTATATGTGTGAAGATTATAATATACATGTGATAAGGAATATACTACACATGTGATAAGAAGTAAGGCCGCTCTTACTATAACAATTAGGACTTAGTACATAGTCATCTATATGTGTTGTTTTCTTGTGTCTTTCCCCTTCATAAAATGTTTGGGAAGTAAGCCAGCATGGAAAATTGTCTTGTAAGTGTCTATCATTTCCAATCATAAACACCTAAATTCCAAACTATCACTCCCATAAAATCAACATCATCCAAGTGATCGAAGTCCATAATGTGATACATCCTTGGTGGGACAATAATATGAAAGGAAAGTGTCAAATTCTATGGAGATAAGAAACCATATTAAATATAATAAAGTCGTATAATACAAATATTTCAAACCCATCTTGAACAAATATAATAGATTTTCCCTCATAACACTCTAGGTGTTCCTAAGCTTGAGCATACTCAAAAGCAATGGTTTTCCTCTAAACTAATCTCATGTCTATGTAAATCTATTACCTTAGCTCATATCTCCTTGGCTTTTTATCCATACATAATTTGGACTAAGCTCTATTGAAAGAGCCCTTATTAGAACTATGATGCAAACTCTAGTCTCTCTTCCCATTAGTTTGTCATATGAATGTAAAGACAATTCTTTTGTGAGGTTCAAATAACCTCTAGATATCAATCTTCTTAAATAGTGCTAGATCATTATCCTCATGACTCAACACCACTTAAGAGATTGATGGTTCTACAGGTTATATCTATCTCCATCACTTCCAACTCTAAAGTGAAAAGTCATCACTCAATTCCTAGCATCTTTAATGCCAACAACTAGATCTTCCTCATGTAGTTAATGAACATGGTTGAGAATAATCATAACAAATTCTCATATAAAGCTTTTAACTGAGATTAGATCCAACTAGTATGATAATTGGATTTCCATATTGCTTTATTAGGATAGTGCCACTTCTACCAAGGAAATGAAATGGTGCAATGGTGATGCACCATATTGGATTCCCCTTTAGGAGAGTTTCATGATGGTGCTCTCATATTAGAAAACCAAGCTCTACATGACAGGAAGTACTCTACAAAGACCTACAGAATATGCACAAACTACACAGTACACAGAGACTCCGAACACAGATTTCCTAGAGTCTACAAATATATGTGGCTAACTAAACCACTATATGCCTTATTAAAGAACATATGCAAAATTGTTTGACAACCATTTGTCCTTTCACACGGATACTAATGGTAACATTCTCCAAATAAAGGCCAATATGGCCAAAGTGAACTATGGGAATAAAATGAAAAATGATAAAGAATACCTGAGTGTAATTATACAAAGTATACCTCCCACTTGAACAACATGTTACACATTGTACAAGTAAGTATGAAAGATC